>JARCZZ010021302.1:1059-27946 GCA_030323915.1 Brotogeris chrysoptera | reverse complement strand
GGGGGGGGAGGAGGGACCAAACCACAACACAACCTCTAAATGAAAAAATAGCATATTCTTCTTTCATTTAGACCTCTTAAACTACTGTAGGAATCATTGGGATTAAATGAAGACAGAATGTCACCCACAGTCTCTGTTGGAGATTGCTTCCCACACAGACATGTGTGCTTGGGATTCAGAAGAAATTATATACATGAAAAATACAACTCATAGTGTCAAGAGAACCTAGCAATTTTGAATAAAATAATTAAAATTGTTAAGAGTCAATTTATACCCTAGTCCAATAAGTATAGTTCCTGTTGACATCATATTCATCCCAGTAGTAAGGAAACAACATGATTATGGTCCATAGCTGTGTTTTGCCAATGATTTTTATTAAAATGGTATTTGCAAAGAACTGCATATTTCATAACATGCAGTCTACTTAGGATTCTTATGAATTTACTGTGTTCTACTTAAGACTTGAACTATTCTTCTGACATTTTCCAGACATTTTACCTGGCTGTTTTCTTTAAGATTTGTTCCTTCCCTCCCCTTGACGTTTTTGCATGGGGTATCATGCATGGCAAGGGCTAAGAACAGTAATGCTGGTCATTATGAAGAATCTCAACAGCATTGGTTTTTTTTTCTTTCTTCCTCCCCCTTTCCCCTCCTTTCTATGGTACAAATTTTACCTACTGATCTTTACCTTGGTCTTTGTACACTTCAATAAAACAAAGATTTTCAACTTAATGGGTATTGGGGGATGACTACGCAATGCAAATCAACCTAAATCCCTGGTGAATTATTTGTGGCCGGAAGTCGCATGCCACACGTAGTTTTCCCTAGCACTTTTAATCTCCTCTTTTATGACCACTGGAGAAGACTGTAAAGAGTGGAGGGGCACAGAACTGCAATGCTCAAGAGAAGATTGAGAAGGACTGGGCTTTCCTGGTTCAGGCAGCTGGTAGCATGCTTTGCTTTACATCCAAGAGAGAAAAGATAGATTTGAATAAGAAAAGAAGAAATGTAATGCAGTAGCAGAAGTGAAAGACTGACGTGTTGTAACAGACCACTGTAGAGAATAAATAATGCTACTGTAAATTATCAGTAACGTGAAGTTATTGGTCTCAAGTGACTTTGCTCATTGTCTTTCTTCAATCTATAGATAAATATTGTTTATATAGAATTGCCATTGGAAAGCAGATATATCTTCCTATAGGTCTCAACAATGATGAATATGTGGTTATTGTCTGCAGTTCTACAGCAAGATAATAACTTCTTTTGAAAATGGTGGTGTTACTAATTATGCCTGGGTTGCATTGCAGTGTCAGAACCTGCTGTCTATCTGTGTTTTGTGAACTTTGATACAATAAGAATAGCTGAAAACATTGTAAACATTGGTAGATGGATTCTTATGAAGAAGTAAAAAGAGAAAATAGCTTCTAACTCCCTCCTTCAAAATTCAACACCTTTCAGTCTTTCATTTACTATCAAAGCCTTAAATTCTTTAATTAAGCATTCATGTATTACTAGATATATCTTATTTTAAGAAGGGTGGAAAGAAATATTGTCTTTTCAGCAGAGTTTGGTTTAAGTAAAAAGGGATTATTTTTCATTTTAAATTCAGATCTGTTGTTTTATTCCTTTTATTCCTTTTCCCAGTTAAGATTCATTAAAGAAATTAAAGACTTAAATTTCCTTTAATTATGATGAAGGAATAGAATATCTGAACAGTCAGATTATGGAAAAAATGAGTTGTATGATTCAGATCAAGTATTAGTGGTTTTTTTTTTAATTTACTTCCTTTATGCACCTATATAGTCAGAAGATGATATAAAGGTTACTTAGAAAGGATAATCTAAATTCTGAAGTCTCATTTTTAATTAAAATCTACAAATGTAGAAATTTCAAGAATAATCTTCTGAAAGTGACTTACTAAATATGGAAAGATATGAATAAGGAATGCCAATTTGCTTCCAGGGGGCTCATAACTTTTATGTAGATCTATTGCACTGTAAGACATTTCCATGAAAGGTTTCCTATGGTCAGCAAATACATATAGAATTAATCGTGGATAAGAAGTGAAGATACAGAAATTCAAGGCTACTTTTGCCTCTCATGGACACTGAAATCTGTAGTGGATATTTTCTTTGGTGCATGGGGTAATTTAATATCCTCCAGTAACCACAGAGCAAAAGACCCTTTGCCTGCACTTCTGCAAACTCTCAGGACTAAATTACTTCCCATTGTTCATTGTGTTTTGCTCACAGGAGTTTTTTCTAAGGTATCCGCTTGGGTTCATGAATGACCTTATTCCCCCTGATATCTCTGCATTTTGGGTAAATTGACTTTGATAAACTGATTTCATTTTAAATTAAGAAAAATTAGAAACTAGCTAACTTCAGCATATTAACAGACAGTGTGAAAAGCCCAACCAGATGAAGGAAGATGAATATCAGCTCAAACCAGTAGGCACACATTTTCTTGATTATTAATAAAAGGTAGGTTTGGGGTTTTTTTTCCTCCTATTTGAGCATCTGCCCTCTCCAGAAAGTGTTAGATGAAGAAAATGATAGAGTGTAAGTGTGATCCTTGTCACTTAACCACACAGAGCAGGTGCTCAGGCACTGTCATGGCTGTTCTTGGCTCTTACTCCAAACAGCTGATTTTGTCAGGTGGTTTGTTGTGTGTATGTGGGGTATTTCCCATAGTTCTCTGCATGTTTAGAAGTATGTTTTTGGTAGGAATAACTTGTGAGAAAAAAAGAGCAGGGTAAGGGATCCTTAAGAAATCAATGGGACTTCAAGATAACAGCCTGAGTGTCAGAGCCTGCTTGTGATGGAGATTTTAACAGAGGAAAAGAGAAAAGGCCACTGTGCTTTTGTGACAGATGTCAAACATATAAATGATGGCAAAAGAGCAAATGTGTTGTCTGATAAGAGGAATGAGACACAGTTTGGCAGATTACCTGTGGAATCATTATTTCATATCTCTTTATGGCAGCTTTATTTTCACAATTCAGGGGTGGATGCAACTCCGAAGGGGAGAAGAAATAATCAAGCTGATTCTCCATTTGGAGCTGAAAGCTGATAGACGGGCAGCAACAGTAGCAACACTTGGTAATATTAATCATATGTTAGTGTCACACTGGGTTAATTTTATTGTAATGGAGTTAGAAATATTTTACTGAACAGAATTTAAAAAATATAATTGCATGACAGAGAACAAATCAAGTCATGAGAAGCAGCAGCTCAAAACCCTTTTGCAGTTTCAGAAAGAGAAACTAGGTAGAAGAGACTACCAATTTGATCTTTATTCTGATAAGGTGTTATAATAGAACTAACACTTCTGAATGTTTTCTTTGAATTACCCAGATTTTCCAAAGCTTTCAGTAACTGGCTGTAATAAGACTAGATTCTGTAAAGAACTTGAAGATAAAGCTTTGGAATATCTTTTTAACAACCAAAAATTGTTTTAATGCACTATTTGCTTTGTGCCCCTAACCAATATGGTGCCTGTGCTTGTGAGACAGGGAAATAGTTTCAACCCTTCTTTAATTTACAGAGAAATCCAGTTTTGCTTTTTCTTGCCAAAGAACATAATTGTGTTTGCATTTTTGTATTATGCAGACTAGACATCTTTAGTAGATGCAGAAGATAAAACCATTTTGTGTGCATATCATCTATCAGATTTTGAGAGTTGCTACTACTGTAGGCCAGACTACCTGCTACTGCTCAGCTCCTGTGACCTGAACAGAAAAAACAACATCTCATTGTTTTCCCTTTATTGCTTAATTCTATCTATGGTCACTTTGCAGCACTGGAGCAGCAAGAGACACCAGAATGTAAAGGCATCCCTATATATTGATATTATAAAGTATGCAATACCTTTTCTTATCCAGCTTTACTTAAGTCCTATTTACGCACTTCAGTTCACTGTTTAGTGACAAGAGGAAAAGCAAGGTATGTTTTCGGTGCCACTCTTTCCAAATATGATAATCTTGTTTACATAAGCACTATTTGAATATACAGACAAATAAATTTCAAAAGAAAATTAATAAAACTCTCTGTGTGTGGCAAGATCCAGTGATGACAAACTGCAATGGTAAAATTTGGGATAACACTAAGTGTGGAATGAATACTGGTATTCTAATGCAAATTTGAAGCTGATTAGCATTAGCAGTTTAAATAATATTAATAACAATAATGTTGGATGAAATAAAGTGATATTGCTACCTGTGCTCTATGCAAAAGTTCTTTTTTTATGTTTTGATTGTAATTTTGTATGAATTCAGAATCCTTTCAGATTCTTCCATAGTGGAATGCTTGGTGAGATTATTTCCTTACTCTGGCATTATCTTTCAGTAAAATTTTTGAGAGAACTAGCTTGAAAAACTGCAATAGAACTACATATGCTTACATGGAAGAGATGGTGTATAAAAGCTGTATAAATTGAAGGTAAAAATTTTTTAATTAATTTCATAGAATCATAGAATAGTTAGGGTAGGAAAGGACCTTAAGATCATCTAGTTCCAACCCCCCTCCCATGGACAGGGACAACCCACACTAAAACATGCCACCCAGGGCTCTGTACAACCTGGCCTTGAACACCACCAGGAATGGAGAATTCACAGCTTCCCTGGCCAACCCATTACAGTGCCTCACCACCCTTATAGGAAAGAATTTCTTCCTTATATGCAACCTGAACTTCCCCTGTTTAAGTTTGAACCCATTACCCCTTGTCCTATCACTACAGTCCCTAGTGAAGATTCCCTCCCCAGCATCCCTATAGGCCCCCTTCAGATACTGGAAGGCTGCTATGAGGTCTCCATGCAGCCTTCTCTTCTCCAGGTGGAACAGCCGCAACTTTCTCATCCTATCTTCATACGGGAAGTGCTCCAGTCCCCTGATCATCCTCATGGTGCTCCTCTGGACTTGTTCCAACAGTTCCATGTCCTTTCTATGTTGAGAACACCAGAACTGCACACAATACTCCAAGTGATGTCTCACAAGAACAGAGTAGAGGGGGAGGATCATCTCCCTCGACCTGCTGGTCGCGATCCTTTGGATGCAGCCCAGGATACAGTTGGTTTTCTGGGCTGCAAGTGCGCACTGCCAGCTCATGTTCATTTTCTCATCGTCCAACACCCCCAAGTCCTTCTCCACAGGGCTGGTCTGAATCTCTTCCCCACCCAACCTGTAGCTGTGCCTGGGATTGCTCTGTCCCAGGTATAGGACCTTGCACTTGTCATGGTTAAACTTCATCAGGTTGGCATCAGCCAACCTCACAAGTGTGTCAAGGTCCCTTTGGATGGCATTCTTTCCCTCCAGTGTATCAACCGAACCACACAGCTTGGTGTCATTGGCAAACTTGCTGAGGGAGCACTCAATTCCACTGTCTATTTCACTGAAAAAGATATTGAACAAGACCGGTCCCAACACTGATCCCTGAGGGACACCACTCGTTATTGGTTTCCAGCTGGACATGGAGCCATTGACCACAACTCTTTGCGTGCGGCCATCCAGCCAGTTCTTTATCCACCAATTGGTCCACCTATCAAATTGATGTCTCTCCAACTTAGAGACAAGGATATCATGTGGGACAGTGTCGAATGCTTTGCAGAAGATAGGTAGATGACATCAACTGCTCTACCCCTGTCCATCAGTTCCATAGTCCCATCATAGAAGGAAAAGCAAGAATTCGATTCTTGCTTTTTTTTAAACTTCTTGTGCGAAGTAAATTTTTCAAAGCACAAAGAAGCAAGATGCAGAATTTACTTGTATTTCTGATAGAATCAGAAGATTTTAAGAGACATTTTTCACTAGTTAAGTACAAGTTAAAACCACCTACAGTTTTATCACCTTTATCAATGTTCTCATTAGTTACCAAACAGTTTAAGAATGGACTTGATTTCCAATTCTAACATATGAAAATTGGTAATGACTGACACGACTGCCTTAATGCATCCATTGCAAAATAAGATTCTAAGTTATTTATAATTTTATTGCATTTAGGAAGAAACTTATCTTCACTGTGTGAAGCAACAGAAACGTCCAGGCTTCACCCTTTAACTCTGAATAACAAATTGTTTATCTAGATTTCTAATAATTATGTCATGACATAAGCCTAAGAATTTAATGTTGCCATTATTACTCAGTTTATCACTGTTTCACTATTTATTCTGCAAGGATAATACTAAAAAAAAAAAAGCAATGAAATATAAAAAGTAAGTTTAGCTCATTTATGCTTGTTTGTGTCTTCCAGCTGTCACTGAAATTGTAATTTTTCAATAGCAAGGGTTTTCTGCTTCAAATATGAAACTTGCCTATATTCAAAACATAGTAAGACTATGAGTAAAAATGAGTAAAAATGAGTAAAACTAAATGAGTAAAACTACATCTTAGTTAAATATTTTAAACTAAATATAGTGGGGAAAAGGTCTGGAAAACAGTGACAGCAATAATCATATTTTATAAATGAAAAATGACAAAAAGCATTAAACAACATATATGTAAAACAAAGTAAGTAATTTGTCAGCCAATTGAGTGGGAGACAATAGGTAGCGGAGTACCTAGAAGGTAACCCATTGAGACAAAAAAATTATAAATTTATCTAGATTGCTTTGTTAAGCAGAATGGAAAATTAATTAAAAACTGAAAACAGTCATGACATTTAACTTTATTTAAACTGACAATGAGAAGAATGAATCAGACTTTCTAGGACAAAAAGAAGAGGAAAAAGTTCAACACTACACAGGCAAAACTGAAGAAAATAATTAATGTTTTTTCAGCCACTTGAGTACTTCCATAATGAAACATGACACAGAATCATAGAATAATAAGGGTTGGAAAGAACTTATCATCTAATTCCAAGTCCCTGCCATGGGCAGGGACACCTTCCACTAGATCAGACTGCTCAAGCTCCTGTCCAGCCTGGTCTTGAACACTGCCAGGGACGAAGCATTCACAACTTCCCTGGGCAACCTGTTCCATTGCCTCACCACCCTCATAGTAAAGAACTTCTTCCTTATATCTAATCTGATTTTCCCCTATTTAAGTTTAAACCCATTACCCCTTGTCCCACCACTACAGCCACTGATGAAAGTCCCTCTCTGGCACCCTTGTAGGCCCCCTTCAGATATTGAATACCAATATCCAGATATTGTCATCAGAGGTCTACCTTTTGTAGCTTATGTCAGTCTCTCTAATGGTTCACAGAAAAATAATATTTCTCTCTTCTTAGTTTTCTGCTTCATTTACCAATCATCTTCAACAAGGCAGGGTTGTGAAAAAAAATCATCATGGGAAAAATCATCATATGTTTGAACATTCTGGGGAAAATTTTCAGAGCAGGAATGGTACATCTGTCATTGGAATTAAAATTATTAGTTTAGCAGTGTCTCTGATTTGCTTTCTTCTGCTGATTTAAAATGCTTCATGTATTTAATGTTGACCATCTCATTACAGAGTCTTCTAGATATAAGGCTGCCAGAGATACTGAATAATATTTGCATGGCAGATTGTGTTTTCACATATAACGAGAATTTTATATAGTAATATATATGTAAGCATATATAATTTATTATATTATACAATCTATATAAAATTTATTATATTTTAAATATAAAATTTGCTATGTTATAAAATGTATTCTTCTTATGAAATATTTAGCTTATATTGTATCCAGTATTATATTTACTAGAATGTAAAATTGTAATATATATTTCATATGTATTATACATAGCAGCCATAGTATACAATACTAAAAGTATTATGAAATTGGACTATCTATATGAACACTTCCTATGTCCAGAATCACACTTACAATGCTCCCTCCCATATTCTGGGGAGGCATGGGAGTAATTTTATCCAATACAGACTGTAGGGAAGCCAAATAAGAGTGAGACAAAATCCTCGCTGTATGTATGGAAGCATCTATTTCCTTTTATCTCCTGATACTTAATATGGGAAATTGACTTATAGATACAGTTTATGGTACATCAGGCTGCTTCCAACTACTCTTCTTAGGAATAGCCTTTGGCATCCAGCCACACTAAACTCTATTTCTAGGAATGGACTGCCCTAGACCGGGTTTCAGCCACTTTATTCTAGGAAAGAGAAAAAGACTTCTGGAAAGCCAAATTGCCTGGGAAGGCATTTCTAAGTACCTTAAAAAATTCTGGGTAGGAAGATCAAGATTACTTTACATTCTCAATATTAAGCATATACTTTTGTGTGAGGTTGATAGGAAACACTAATGGTCTAATCCTGCTCTCTTGTTCACTGTAACTACTTATTCTGATAAGTCAACCCATTACAGCCAGTAGGACTATTCCACATAAGTGAAGAAATACTTACTGTAAGCGGGACAGAAAAGGTCCTTAGTGGCTGTGCTAAGAATCCCATTTAAAAGTAGTTAGTGAGGGACCAGAAGGAATGTGCCAGAAAAATCCCATGCTTCCAACTAGAAATGTGCCAGACCCTGAGCTAAAAGGTCTGGAAATGCTCTCATCACACATCCTTAAAAAAAATCCTGCATTTTTCACAAAACCTTTATTTATAACTAATCACATCACTAGATCCCCTTTGCCCAAGCTCACTTTACCATACAGCCATGTGCAGGTATAGGAACAGAAATTAAAAGGTTAAATATTGAAACATGTTGTTTTAAATTACTTACTTGTATTTAATATTGTTTTAGAAGAAAAAAACAAAAGAAAATGGATTAATGTTTCATGTATGCTTGGTGAAGTAGAGAGTAGAAGTGAAAATAATTTAGGAAAACCATACATAAGATTAGAGTTTGGGGTTTGTTCAGAACTTACAAATAAACAAACAGGAGGAGATACTGAAATGATGTTTAGCATGTATGCATTTTGAGGCCTTTGAGTTAGACCAGTGAGAGTGAATATAATTTTTAGAGTTCTTTGGTTTTTGTGATTTGTTTTTTTTTTTTTCTTTGTTTATTTTTGGTTGTTTTCTTTTTTTTTTTTTTATTGGAATAGCTTGATGTCTGTGAATAATCAGGGAGGAAAATGGCTTCCACCGCACAAGTGGCATTAGCCTAGTTTTCCTCTTGGAATAAGCAAAACAACCATTTAAGCCTTAATGGAAATGGCTGGGCATTACACTTTTTTTTTCAGAAAGCTACTTCTATGCTGCATTAACCCCAGCCTTGCTTCCTGATAAAAGGAGAATGGGACCTACTAGAGAAAGAGTGCTTCTCTACATATTTTGTGAGCTCTCTAGTGCTCCTCAGTGTTTTGTAGATTAAAAAACAGAAGGCATACCAATTGTTTTTATAATTGAGTGGCATATTAGGTGTCATTAATAAATGGAAAGTATTTACTTCAGTGTACAATGCTTTTTTGTCATAGAAGATATATATGAGGTACATGGTTAGAAACCCTCCTTTATGTCCTACTTAAACAGCAGCACTGCACCTGATAGAAATCCTTACCTGATAGAAAATTGTGCCAGAGTTTTTCTCAAAATACCCTAAAAGCTGTTCCTTGAGGTTGTCCACATATTTAGAAACTACTCCGACACTCAAGCAGTTTTCGTTTAGAAAGATTTTTCTTTCTGAAATTAAAAGCACAAGGAAGAGTTTATTTTTTTTTTTTGTGAAAATAGATAGCGATAGATTGTTTTCTATGAATCCAATATCAAATTGGCTGCTAAAAAAAAAGAAAAAAGAACATAGTACATCCTTTTGGTCACTGGGAATTCCTCTGGGAAAGTCTGAGAAATGAAAAAATATTGATCTTATTTCTCTGTGATTAATAGGTCAGTGAAGAGCTGCAGTTTTGAGCTGCATTTCTGACCATTGGGGCAATCTTTCTCACTGACAATGAATATTTAGCCACAGGCTGTAGTTTTAATGTACATTTTCTGATGTTATCCTGTAGACAGGCAGTTTAAGTGACCGTGATCAATTACACTTTAAAGACAATGACAGCTAATTCTGATCTCATATAACTGTGGAATCATAGAATGGTTTGGGTTAGAAGAGACCTCAAAGATCACCTAGTTCCAATCCCTCTGCCATGGGCAGGGACACCTTTAACTAGACCAGGTTGATCAAAGTTCTGTCCACCCTGGCCTTGAATATTGCCAGAGATGAGGCAGCCACAGCTTCTCTGGGCAACCTGAGAAATGAAATTGCATTTCTTTCAGTGACATTCCAGGAAAAATGTATGACTGCTGTAGCACTTGTAAACAATCCACCATAAATAATTCACTCAGTAAGTTCAGAGTCCGTTTCTAAACATGGAATCATCATGAGTAGATCATCATTTCCTTGAATGTATTTGTGATTAGACTGAACTCTGATGAGCTGTTTTCCTTTGTGAATTAACTGTCAGCAATTAACTGCATGCCTGATTCCTGATATTTAGCATTTGAGGTGTGTTAATTTGTGGTGATAGTCTTTTATTGAATGCTTCCTTTTATGCATGTCTCCAAAGGGGTAAGCTAGAAGACAGCATGGAGAAAACAAAATTCTATTAAACAAATATGGGACTTTGTGAATAAGAAATACGGTTTGATTTTTTTTTTTTCTTCAGAAGAAAATACTTCCCACTTAACTAGAGCAGAGCTAGACATCTAGACATGCAAAATAAAGAAGATGGTTTTCTATTAGAAATTGAAACATTTCTATTAGAAATGTTGACTGAGTGCTGAGGAGCCACCAGAGCAAATCAAGAAATCTGCAGAGATGCAAGGAGTAGTACAGTTGAGCTAGACAGAATATCTCTGGCAACAAAAGATGGTGTTATCTTACTTCTGATGATGCAAGACATTTTAAACATGACATAAATTAACAGGAGTAACTCTTTAAGCTAAAGTGGGCTGAACTTCCACACCCATTTTTGTCTTATCAAAACCCACACTGGCTCTGAGCTTAATGGGGGGTAACTTAATCTTCACCCTAACATTTCCATTACTATTTTAGAAAAGCAGAAGTAGAGTTCTGCTATGACAATATTTATAGTAGTGTGTTTATGCTTAAATCATACATCTTTCTTTTGCATCGCCTTCTATGGTCAGGCTTTCTCCAGTCCTATCAGAAACAGCTATTAGAGTCATTACATCATCTTTTATTTCCAGTACTAACATTTTTATATTGTATGCCAGAAATAATTTGGTCTTATTTTTCACTTGGGATTCAGGTGAATTCTCTTCAACCTGTGTCCAGCTGAATTCTGTCCTGATGATACAGCTTACATTTATTAGATTCCATTAAATAAATGTTGCCTTTTAAAACACATGCTGCTACTGTCTAAATAATGTCTTTTCACTTGCTGAGGATCACGTGCATTTATTTTCCTTCTTCTCGGTGAATTACTTTCTCTGATTCTACTGTTATTACTTTCCTCGTGTGTGAAATACTGTAAAATTGCTGAAACATTTCAGAAGCAGAAACACTGGGGAACAAAAGAGTTACTGTTTCTGAAGTACCAGCTCTATTGCAAAACAGTCATGATCTCTGTTGTGATCTGCTCCATAATTTTGCTGCATTGGTGGGTGTGCTTTTTTTCTCTGTGTTCTCTGACTCAAGAACTGTTTGATAAAGCGTGTGGAGAAAGAGGAGCGAGGGCGCAGACCGGCCATTAAAGCTGTACTTGTACTGCAATGAAATGTAAAGTTCTTCTCTAAGAAATACATCCTGAGCAAAGCAGAAGGGTTAAGACCAGTCCAGCTACAATAACCCATGCACATGTGCTGCATTATGTTTTAAATGTATTGTAGGCAGCAGAAGCCCGCAGCGATGGGAAGTCCAGGGAAATGCTGTGTTTAACATCCTCTGGTGGATATGTTAGCTCTTTTCTTAGCTTGTTCTTACCATATTTGAACAATTTATATTAAGTCTTATCATAATTCAATAGCATCATGGTGATGCAATAACATGAAATGGTCCACTACCAGGAGGATATGTTTACCTGAATAAGTGTCAAAGTCATAGGAAATTCAATACAATATTGTAATATAAGAATAATTTATTTAACAGTGTAACAGTGAAAAATAATACATGATTCTGTATAAAAATCATGCAAGGGCTTGTGGGGTTTTTTTGCTAAATCTACTGTTTTAAAAATATATTCCTATAAGATTGCATATATATACACACAGATAGGAAGAAAATACAGAGCAATTTCATTAAAACTGAAAGGCTGAAAGAAAAAGTGTGGAAGAGTAAAGCGCTATTGTCATGATTCAGGAAAAAAAGATAAGATGTATTATTTATAGATTCTTTACAGACTCTAGATGGTGGAGATACTCTGCACAGAACAAGAGCTAAATGGAAAAAGGTGAAATGAGACGGAAGGCAGGTTAATTGAATGTACATCTGTCAAAATTCTTCCTCAAATGATTGATGACAAAATCTAAAACTAAACTTCTCAATTCTGTTACAAAAACCACTCTGTTAGGCACACTCCCAGTATTTATAGTACTTGATGGGTTTGCTTTAAATGTAAATTTGTTCCAAAATAATCCTGAAAGTTAGATGAACTAGAAATAATCGATCTATGGCAAACTAGAGGTTACCACTAAAGTACCTCTAATGCACTGTCTTCTTCCCTGTGTATGTACAATACTTGTTGAAGCAATAAAAATCACAAAAGGAAAATATCCATTAAATAACTTCAGACTGTACTGCGTTATGCAGTGGATTAAACATATTCTTGAAGTAGATTAATTGCCTTTGATAGAGTTGCATCATAGACAATTCTGTTCAGTGTATTTTATTTCCACTGTGAGTACTGAGCTGGGAAGAGGTGTTTAAGCTAGTAATTGGCTCACTAATGCACGTAAGAGAGGTAAATACACCATTAATTAGGAGCTAAATATTGACACATAAATTATATCAAAACATTAAATGTAACTTGTGTAATGTGCTATTAAGTATCCAAATACTGTGCATATGGAATTGTAATTATATACTTGGATTCAGAACTAATTATATGACAAGAAAAAGTAAGATTTCTCCAAACACTTGGGACTGACCTGTCTTTACCCCAACAGAAGTTAATGACAAAATAGAATTCACCGGCACAGTGCTTTGTCCTGGTTGTTACCATTGTTCACAAGGAAACGCTGCATTTCTGCTTACATCTGTGAATATGGCCTTTCCATTTGGATGTGTGCTACTATGCAAAGCTGTCACAGTAAGAAAATCCTCAACTTGTAAATTTTACAGGACAAAGCAGTGTCACTGAGCCTCATCTACTATGATTTAGCATTTGTCTTTTGATTACTTTGTGTCAGGTATGCAATATCAAATTCTTGAACACAACCAACAAATTCACTAAGAATAGCTTTCTATAGTGCATACAGATGTTTCTCAAAATGTAAACATGGCAAAAGAAACCTCTGAGAAAAGTAGAAAGGCAGATTGTAATTTTTTCACACAAGATTCAAACCTTCACAAGAAGTGACACTAGAATTTTGAGCACCATAAGGATTTTACAAATGCTAAAAAACATTGGTAGCAGTGAAAAAACATTGGTAGCAGTGAAAACAGACGGGAATACAAATTATTAGTACATATTGCATAACATCCTGTTTCACATCATGCTTCCAGAATCCTTCCTACTTCAGAGACATCAACCCTGACAGAATATATTTATTTCAATCCCTATCTCAGTTTGATATGATTCATTAAAAGCTGAAAAATTAGCAGGCTGGTTGCCTTAGAACCAGGTTCTAAGGAAATAAGTTAATACCTTTGGATATAAGTGGGAGGCAGAACAGGTTTTAAGTGCAAATGCTTTAACATATGGAAAAAAAAAAATGTGTATTTTTATAGGTGGCTTATTTTGTGTGGTTTGGGGTTTTTTGCTGTTGCTGGGGACCAGTGCTTGTTTTGTTTTGTTGTGGGTTTTGGGGTTTTGGGGTTTTTTCTTTGTTTTTGCTGGAAAACACTTTTGAGATTTTTTTAAGTATTTCTTTACAGGAGATAAAGAATCTCATGTACTTTGGTTCTTGCTCAAGGTATATTGTATTCATAGTAGCTGGAAAGTTACGCATTAAGGCATAAATATGTATACATTGTTAATATCACATTAATAGCATAAGTTCTACCCATGTAGCTGAAGTAACAACAAACTTTGCCATTTAAATATGGTTTTATAATGATAACTGTTATACTAGATATCAAAGTAATACTGTTCAAATCTATATATATGCTATTACCAGAGTCACAGATCTATGTAAATCTCTCTCTTG
Organism: Brotogeris chrysoptera; assembly: GCA_030323915.1. Classification (NCBI taxonomy): domain Eukaryota; kingdom Metazoa; phylum Chordata; class Aves; order Psittaciformes; family Psittacidae; genus Brotogeris; species Brotogeris chrysoptera. The sequence continues at coordinate 13,736 of JARCZZ010021302.1, read as the reverse complement.
AATAACTTTTTAATAACTACTTTAAAATACTTAATGATTATGCATGCAAAATAAATAAACATGCATGCGTGTGTGTGAAGATGAAAATAATTAGGATAAACAAAATAACTTACACAACAAGGGTGAACAGAAGATTATGGCTGGTCCATTAAATTCTACAAATATCTGCCCATTGACTTCAATTAGCTTTGAATTAGGCACTTAAACAGCGGGAAGCAAATGGCATATTCTATTTGACTATCCTGGTCAATGAGCAATGAATGAAAAAAAATAACCACCCATGGACCCCAATGGAATTGGCCTCTCTCAACTAAGCTAAAGAACAGCAACTTTTAACAATGTTATTCTTACTGTTTTTTTTTTTTTTTTCCTGCTCAATGCATTCTGGGTATTTCAGAGGTGAAGAAGAATCAACTTTTGTCTTCAATGAATGTAAGTGCAGTTTCAAGTTTGCATAACAGAGTCCACAAGAGCGCACTATTATTGAAAATTTATTGTAAGAGGACATTTTTTGATGTTTTCATATATGTTTTTTACTACAAAGCCCAAGATGTTCTATATTCTCATGAACACAGCTCAGCAGCCAGTTCAAATGGAAAAGAAGACATAGTGACTCCAAGTAAACCCTGCAGGGAGTCACCAGCACCTTCTGCAGTGGTTAGCAGAAGTGGTGGATGAGTGACCACAGTGCTGTGGATGGGAGGAAACAAACACGGCCTGGAACAAATGACATATAATGGGTTGAGATAGACACAGTTTGGGTAATAAATGTATCAAATTACCAATTTTACTAAAAGTTGGTCACTGATTTATTGCGGAATTCAGAGGCCTGCCAAGTCTTGCAGTCCTGCCATGAATCTCCTCCACTCTCTCTTCAGTGCCAGCCACAGCCAAGGATACACACAATTTCTCTCACGGGCCACTGCTGTTTTCAGGGCCAGTGTTCGATGTCAAGAGGTTAATTCACCCTGACGCCTCCCTCCTGCTGCCTCTAGCAGCAGTGGTCACTGCCCTATAACAGCCACCCACACTAAAGCAGGAACTTTCAGGCTGACAGAGAGGGTCATCTGACCTTCTTCTATATTTCTTGTCACACTAATTCTTTCCTTATTTCTCTTCCTCTTACCCCCTTCTTAAATGGTTTTGTATTTATTCCTAACTTTACCACGCAGTTTGGACATCTCTGTGTCTGAAAAATATGACTAAATACTTTGTGCTCATTGCTGTAGGTCTCTAACAGGAGGGAAAACATTAATTACTGCAAGCAAACTATATATTTTTTGTCCTTTCTTTATCCAAAGTTGGTCCAAACCGTGAAATTTTTTGTCATGGTTTAGAGAAATATGGTTTTGATGCCAGCTGGAAAGAGTGATATTGGAGTACCTCTGTTTTCCACAGCGGAATATATCTGAGGGTATCAGAAATAACAAGCACACCCAAGGTACACTTAAAAGTAAATGAAATAGAAAAGAACCTTGGTTATCATTCACAAAAAAAAAAAAATAAATAACCCAGTGTTTTATCTAATTTTACCAAAAGTGAAGTGTGCAGAACAGAGTTGTTATGGGCTGTGATTAACCTGTGTACTAACAGTTGGGATTTATCAGCTACAGAAGTTGGAGGGTTCTTGCATCTTCCTAATTTCAGATATGCTGACCTCAGCAATTACGCAGAGTAAGAGAATATGTAGATAAAGAAGTGTAATGTAACCTCAGAAACACAGGCCATCAGGATGAAGAATAGTGACTGACAACTGGACCTGAACTAACACCTGCAAACTGGAGTAAAAGTATCATTGATGTATTTGACAATAAAAATTTGCATATTGATTAAAGCCCATAATTTAGATTGCCTCAGATTTGCTCTCAGTTGTTATACTGATACCTGGCATCCTCTTAACTGTGTATAGAGGAAAATTACTTGTACTGTCAATAGCTGTTTACCTATATTAAAATAATTAACAATCAGAGTGTACTCCACTGCCTTTCACCCAGGGAGTCTAATTAACTTTTTCCTTTGAATTTATACATCTACTAGCAGATAAGTGGAAAGCCTTCCCATGTCCTACATCATGGGAATGTGTCTTTTTTTTGGAAAGGCAAATATTGGTTCAAACAAGGACGCGCTTTATGTCGGAGATTTGTCATTGTATCTTTCCAGTGTATCATACCATTATGCTGCCTTATTCAACACAAAACATTATTCTACGTGTTACACTGAGTGGGGCACTGCAATGACAAAGTGTTAATCTCCATTAAAAGTTTAAAAGACATACAGCTATTTTAACCTGGGGAAGCTTCTACTGATTCATCTGAGGCCCTTCCCAGCTGAGGTAAAGTGGTAGCCATATCTCTCAAGCTATTACAAATTACCAGAGAACCATCCTTCAGTTAAACTTCCAGCAGCGGTTGCTGGAAAGTAAAATTGCTTCATAAAAAGATGAAGTCCAGTGCTCCTTTTTTGCAACTTAATATATTACTAAAATGAAACAGCATGACTCTCCTATTATCTGCAAGTGATTGTCAGAGGTTTAAGTACCCTAGCCACCATCACCATCTCAGGCACTATTTTACCCTGAAAATAAATCAACATGCTTATGCCTTGCTATGAGAGGTTTCCAAAGAATTCTGTAGTAGTTTGTGCTCATCTGCTTGGGGGTTTGGAGAAGCCAACGTCCTGCTGCAGAGTTACAAATAAGTATTGAAGGTCAAGAATAAGAAAATGTCATCCATGGCAATGATCATCTTTTGATACTTTTTTGGATAATATAGGTGTCTGTAGTAATATAATTTAAAGTAAACTTTATTTTGAATGTCCATGGAAACTGAGCATAACCTGTTAATGATATCACATAGTAGTGCAAAGTCATCGCAATCTTGTAGGCTTTTGTGGGTTGCAAAGAAATTTCAATTTCATCTGCCCCCCAGCATGTTTATTGCATTGCCTAACATCTTTCTCTCATATGGTTACTAAAGCTTTTCTGATTACATTGAATTCATACTCATATAGCTTTTAATAATGGTGCTTTTTACTGAGAATATTAATCCACCCTATATATTAATCTTAACAACGGTGTCATGAAAAAAATAGAGAGGAGAAGGATAGTGAGAGAAAGCTCAAGAAGGATAGTGTAGGTGCTCATGACTAGACTGATAGAGTGACATTTACGTCTTTTGTTGTTTGTTTGTTAAGAAGGATCCTATTTAACTTTAGAAATTCATACTCTTCTCATGCTCATGTTGGGCATGGTGCTTAAAACATGGTGACCACAGACAGGTCACAGGATTCATGAAAAGTTGGGAGCTGTAGGGCAAGGCAAAAAGAACCAGTGGCTAAACCCAAGGAAAAAGGTAGCCTGAAGGGATTTAATCTACAAGGAATTATGGATTTCCTGACCCAAAACCCAAGAGCATAAGCTCTCGGAAATCTGAAAAAAGGGAGGGTAAAAATCAAATCTGAAAACAAAGTAGGCTATCAAAATAAAAATGGGAAAGCATTTATTATCTTAATTGGGAAAGCTTATGAGAAATGATGAAAAATGTTACCTTGAGTAATGTCTGAACACTATATATATTATTAAAATTGATAGGTGACACCAATTACATTGCTGAGACCATTTTCTTAATCAGAAATAGAAGAAACAAAGAGAAGCAGTGAATTTATGTTACAGAGCTGAGACATTCTCATGCTGCTATAAATGAGCTGTATAAATGGGGTAGTTTGTGGGACACGTAATTCCAGCTGACATGAGGAATTGTTGAAAAGCAAGAGGAAACCTGTCTATGTGCTGCTTGTTAGAGTAACAGCTTGTGACTGCACTCAGAAACAATTCTCCTGAAGACCCAGCCTCCTTCTGTTACAAAAAGCATAAAACGGATTTTTTACTATGATGGGGAGTGTCATGGGTAGTTAGAAATAATGGTAAGCAAATATTTATCCACTGTCTCAACAAATTTAAGTGTAAAGAATCTGAGTATTGAATAATACCTAATGTTAGTGAAGTATGGTAAATATTTTTTCAAACATGATTTTTAAAAATATGCAAAAATAAGATTAAAAAAACCCCAAGTTAATTCCAATTTGCTTTATAAAGCCTGTTCTTCAAAATTGTAGAAATCCTGTATTTTAACTTGCTGTCATGGGAAGAAAAAGATCCTCTTCTGGGCTATGCAAGCACTGAACTGAGCAAATACTCCATGTCTCCATTAGCACAATGACAAGCCAAAATAATAATTAACTTTGGCAGCATACCAGCCTGGCAACATGAATTCGGTTGTCCTGATACAGTGGCTAAGTCCTGTGAGAACATACCATACATCTAAATACAACACGTAAACATTACCAGAGACATAGATAACAGTGTACCATTGTTTAAGTGATAATTGAATGTGTAACATCCTTCAGTATCTACAACTTCTATTTGTAGGTGGATATCTGGTTTTTAAATCGATTTATAGAAATGAAACACATCATTATGAATTTATAGACCTCTTTCCTACATTTGTCTATATTTACATACAGTTTATGAATAAGGTAGATTAACTATTTAACTATTAAACTATACATACACATTTGAAAACTTTCAGGAAAATTCAAGGAAGAGAAAACATGAGCTTTGTTTCAGAGGCCAGGAAACCTGAATTTGTGAATTGAAATTGAAGCCCTGGCACTTAACAAGCTGGTTGGTACAATCCTCTCTGGGATCAGCCATGGGACCAGGTGTGCTCATCATTGGAGAGGTTATAAAAGCAGTTTGAGAGGCTGGTTAGGAGATGTTGTGGAGCTGATCAAGCAGATGCCCTGTAATAAAGCCAGAGGAGGAAGGCAAGAAAATGTTGCTAGGGAGAGCTGGAGCGCAGCTTAGATGGAGTGGTTAGAGCACCTTCTGCTCAGAGGGGTTATAACAGAATGTTAAGGGAAGGAAAATTTCATGCGGAAAGACAGGGCTACATGGGAAGGCACAGATTCCCTTGATACCCTACAAAGTTACTAGTGAATGAAAGCATAGTTTTAATTCTTTCTTCAAAGCCTATACTTCATATCTTTTCATATCTATTACAAAGTGTGCTTCAAACTTCTCTTTTCTTTCTCTGTAGCAGTTGTTAATAGTCGGTATGCCTGAGCTGATCCTTCTACTTTATTACACTGCTAACTTTCAGGGAAACAAAAAGCAGAAACTAACAAGTAAGTTCTTAATAATAATGATCTTGATCTTATGAGATGTAGTTTTTAAGATAAATCCAGCTGTATTATTTAGCTGAGTTATAACTAGACAGAGTTAGAAGTGGGTTCAGACTTTAACCAGCACTTTGAAAATTTACTGAAACAAATAACCTAAATTAGCACAGGGTTAACTTGTTTCCTGAAAACATGAAATGTAAGTAGCAGGCAACATTAGACCTTGTTGTGCTGGGAGAGGCACAACCATGAGACACAGCAGGCTTGAATTTAAACCTGTGCAATTCATGACTTGTCTATGAGTGGGAATAAATGTCAGCTTGTTGAATTTCTAGCCTGATATTAAACAAGGAGACTTTTGCCCAAAACCGGGGACTTAATATAAGAGAGCCAGAGGGATCAGCCATATGGGAAGAAAACACAAAATTATACCCTTCTGATATAAGCAATCTACAACACACTCTGAACGGATGGTAGAAACCTGAGAAAGAGTAGGGCTGAAACTGGCTCAGAGAAACCTAATTTACAGTGCAAAGTGGTTTTAAATAATACTAACATTACCCCAAAGTCCCTGTTTACAGTCAGAGTGGTGAACAGAGAGAACTTTTATTTTTTGTCTAGACCATTAGCCTCAAGTGCATCTCAATATGGTATTTTCTAGGTGTAGCAAGTCATTCTGAGACTGTCCAGAGAAGGCAGAGTTTGGAGGGGAAAAAACAAAAAAAAAAATGAGGGAAAAAAAAGCAGACATAATAGCTGCTTCTGCTTTTCTTCTTCGTATACAAGTCTACAGAAAAGGCTGAAATCCAGATTTCTGGTACTGACCATGTACAACCATTGCCCTGTGATGTACCACATCCCCTGGCCATTGAACAGAAGAAATAAATTGCATTGTGCGATTGTATGGGTCTATATTGGGTGGGGTTTTTTTTTCCTTCAACTGCTGAAATAGGCTTTAATTTTTCTTATCAATGAGGCCTTACCTGACAGCAAGAGAAATAGAAGAATCTGAGAAAAACACTTGGAGAGTTGCTTGCTGATTCACGTAACAACAATTGGTGTCTGAAATGGAGGTAATTAATATTCTCATTATGATAATACCTTTCAACATTTCCTTTTATTTTCCCAGGCTCTTTCCTTAGCTGTCTGTCTCTGAGTTGAGAAAATTATTATCAGTGTATCAGCACAGATACATTTCAGGGGAAGAATGGCAAGAATTAATTCTGGTCTATCTGAGGAAAGTACAATTAGGAAGCTTCATGATAAGACTAAATCTCCAGATTATTGAATCAGATATTCTCAATTTAGACTGTTCTGAAAATCTAATACTCCATTCACTTTCTGAAATGCAATTAGAAATAATCACCATTGTAAGGGAGAAGTGGGGGAAGCTACCTGTAAATGGTCTGAGGCAAAGCAATGATTTCATAGTCATAGAAGCTTGTTTCCAAAGTTAAAGGTAAAAAGTTTTTTGCCATTTTGAAATGTTACTTTTATTGGTACAGTGCAACAGTTTGAATATCTTATTTTAAAATAAGTAGTTTTTAGAAGCTCTTTTTGACCCCTTATTTTTTACACTTATGTTCTCTGCTGTTTGAATCTGTAATCGACACACTGATAGATCTGAAAGAATAATTATAATAGATGATACTGCCTGCTTTTGTTTCACTGGAAACTTATTTGGGTAGTATTATCCAAACTTTGACACATTGATGGCTTGTTATGTATTTTGTAAAGAGTTGAATGGGAAGGGGAGAAAAAACAACTCTGGTTTTGATTAATGCTTTCCACAAATGCAAATCAATGTTACTCTGACTTCCAACTTGTCTTTGATTCTGCAGAATGGAATGAATTTTATGTTCCCTGTCCTCTGGAGATCATGGCTGTAACTAATGAATACAGAGCATTGAAACATGTCAATATCCAAAAGTCAGGAAGAGGAGGGAGAACAAACATGCCCATATAAAGTTTGCTTTTATCTCCCAGTCTGGAGTTTTAGTGTTTGGATTACTTTAGTTGAACAAGAGGTTACTCCTGAGATTATGTAGTCAAGTTACTTCTTAAGTAATGGAAGTAAAGACTCCTTGAAGATGCTAGATTGCATGATAAATTCTATCATTTTGTAAAAGTTGTTGCTGGATTGTAACTTGAAGAAAATATATAAACCTGGTACTCAGCAAAAAGGTGTAGAAGAAAGCTTTGTTGCCAAAACTTTTCCTTTTGATTTTTCTTCTCTGGGTTATTTTTTTGGTTAGTTTTTTTTTTTTTTTTTTTTTTTTAATGGAATATTTGCATGAATTAATTATTTTTGCTACCTATATAGATTAAATCTAGCACTAATTTTAGCCTAATTATAGCACTAATTTTAGCCTAATTATAGCACTAATTTTAGACTAATTATAGCACTAATTTTGCCAATTATATGTTTATTAGAAAACAACATTATTTAAAGAGTTTGATTATATAAATCTGTTAACTGTAAGACTGGCAAGAAAAAGGGGGAGAGGGAATGGCTAGACAAGTTCATATGGCCAGTTATGTCCAAATGCAAGTCTCACACTATCTGTGGGTAAATGCTGCTTAAGGCAAATATGTAATTCACACTGAATTTCCCTAGGGTATGATTACATTGTTAAGAATCTCACTAGCTAGCTGGGCTTGCTTGTGCTGCTGAGACAGCTCCTGACTGGAGTAACCACCATCTAGGTCTGCTACTGTGGTGGGAAAACTGCCAGGATGCTCAGTGGTAAGCAAATAATGAATGGAAAATACAAGTGCTACATGCACAACAAATCTAATTCTAAGGGAATAGAATAGAAAGAATGGAACAAAGCAACAAACCCTCAACAACAACAAAAAAAAAAAACCAGAGCAAAACAAGCAAACAAAAAAACCAACAAAAAAAAACCAAACAAAAAAAACCAACCAAGCAAAAAACTCCCAAATTCTGAAATGTTGCAGAAAAGAATGATAAATTTTTTCTGTACAGTTGAGTTGTAGCCTACACTGAACATGTCTTTCATTCTTTAAATTTACAGAAAATGCACGCTGGTCTAAGGAGTAGACCAATTTTGTAGTAAAAGGAATTCCTTATCTCTGTTTTTATTCTATGGAGCATTTATCTGTTGTCTAATAATGCATCAAAGCTGGAAGCTACCATTGTCAATGGGAAGTAGTCTAGTTTTTAAGAGGTTTTGTTGGGTTTTTTTTAAATTAAACATTCTCAAAGAAATTTTAAATTTAATTCTGGGCCTACATCAGGGAAAAAATCCTCTACCCTTCTTTGCCCCACATATCACTTCCTATACTGTTTATTTTTCCCTCTTCTCATGTATAAACCTTATTTGAATATACTTCTATCTTTTTTTATCAGACTGGTCTATAGCTGAGCACTCTGAGTAGAATATTAGATTGCAGATAAAACTAGCTTTAAATAAGTCAAGTACTTGAAATAGCAGTTTTCCCAATATTGCTTACAGCAGCTGGTAGTACCTCTGAGCAGTAACAGGTGAATATTGTAAGAGATGTGGTGACTATTAAGGAAAAAAAAATAATTTAAAAGATATTTCTGTCTTTGTGGGTTGCCGTTCTCCCTGCTATTTCTATGACTGAGCTGTCCTCTGAGAAATGCTTGCAATAAGACTAAATTTGTCCCAAAAGCTTGGTTCTTATTTAGTGGTTGTGAAACTTTCATAGTTCAGTCTAGCTAAAGAACTCACAAAGCCCAGAAAGGTTTAATCCAAAATGGTATTAAGCTCATGAAAACAGAACAAAATATATTTTTACACTGCTAGTACATAATTTGCCACAACAAGGTGTCAGATTCTAAAATCCCCCAGCCATGCAATTACACAAGTGGAAAAAATCTGCCTCCATTCTTCATATCTTAGCACATGCACCTATATAACCACAGAAAAAATAAAATGGACTTCAAATTCGGTAACCAGCCAATAAATTTTACATTAGCCCAATGGGAACTATGACTGAGGCCTCAGTGAACCAGAAAGAAAAAGCTTTAGTGTTTTCCATTTCCTAACACACTTGTCTTCCAACCCTCTCGGAATGTTTAAAGGCCCTTGAGACATCATCAAGAACTTCTTCTGTTTTAGAGAATCATAATCCAAAAGAGGAAGAGAATTGGCATGAATGCAATTATGTGATTAATCACAGCTGACCATCAAAGATCACATGGAGATCCAGAGTGCTGAATAATATGATGATCAATAAGCAAAACACATTGGAGGAAGCAAGTGCCCCATAAGCCCAAATTACACATTTGAAGAACTCAAGATCTTCTCATGAATATTTCATGAATTGAAGATGAACCCAAGTTTGACAAATTATGATTTTTCCATTTCTGATAATAAGCATTTTTATTTTAGGTTTTTATCCCTGAACTGTAATAAAGTATTTCTGTATTAAGTTTTTTTGGTAATTAATTCATTCATAATGTATGAAGAAGTGAAAAAATAGCTTGCCTTTGAGTTTTAAAAATACTTTCTGATTTAATTTTTTTTTTTTTGGTACGTAATTCCTCAAAATCACTTATCCATGTCAGTGCATCCATGTGCGAACATCAAATCTAATTGCTACATTGTTGTAAATACCAGATTATGGCTTTAATGAAAAGAAACAGCCTAGACTTTTGTAATGCTTAAAATAGCTTTTAAATATACCTGGTTTCTGTGTTTTCTTCTGTACTGCTTGGAGTTCATAGAACAGATTTCTCTTCACTCCTACTTACTGCAACATGTTAAATGAAGTATTGTGGCCCTTTTTGACCTTGACAAGTTACCAATATTTGAATTCTGGCGTGATAGATCTCTGCTGGAAATAAGTTTGCTTAGAAATAGATACTGAGTTAATGATGTAACAGTTTTTATATATAAATTAATTTTCAGAAATTTTTGTTTCCTGAGCATGATGGGATCTAGAATACTCTAGATATAATGGGCCATTGATGGTGGTACTCAATTGTCCTTTCACTCAGGGTTGCATCCTAATTATTTTTCTCCTTTCCATAACTTCCTCTTGAACAGTGAAAACCTTTCCAGTTGTCTTTGTTCCATAATATTCTCCCAAAGCCGAGGCTCCTTCTGTTGCTTTTATTCTGGAGGCAGTTTTTTCTTCTTTCTCCCCATACCTCCCTCCGAACCCCAAAGGTGAATGCTATCTATAACTTGAGAAGAAAGTTGAGAAAGTTGGGTAAAGCTGTCTTAAGAGGTGCGTGCTTCCAACAACGGACTTGTTCACTCTGCCACAGAAATGATTACAGAGCAATGACTTGTTAAAAGAGAGAAATAACCTTCAATGGTGCTGCTTATGAGTGTCTTAAAACAAAAGCTCTTTACTTGAGGGCAATAAGTAGTTGTTTTCATCTCAATTTTTTTTTATGCTGTTCTTTGATCTAACATGAAAATCATTGCAATTTATGAGATAAGGCAGCAGACAGGACCCTGGGGAGTTCTTTGTTATGTAACACTACATCCAATTCAGTATTTTGTGACTCTTTTCCTCAAATAGCTTTCTGAAAGATCAAGTTAGTCAAAGCTATTGTGTTGTTTTTTTTTTTTTAAGCTTTCCTAAAATCTACCATATTACATGCTCAGTGAATTTCCACAGCTTTTGTTTGAGTCGCTGACAGCACCTGTCACTTGCCTTTTTGTGCTGTGAAAACTGCTGGTGGCAGCGTAACCAAAGATGATGAGTAAAAATATATATCCCATAGCAGTGGCCCACAAAAGAAGGCTACTTATGTATTAGTATAGACTGTATGTGTTATAACCTGTAGTTTTGTGGCTGTGAGTTTTTTTTGTTTTGTGTTGCTTTGCTTTTCTTGTATACATAAACCCTGACCAACAATCAGGTTATCTATGTGAGTTTGTAAAAAAGAAGTGCTTTTAAGGTAGAAAATGGAACTAAAACTTTAGCTTTTTGGATTTTTATAGAAAGGAAGTAAAAATGTTGGTTTCACCTTCTGAGTACTGTAACCAAGAGTCAACCACCATTTTCAGTGTTTAAGGGCTTATTACTTAGATCTAAGCTCTCAACTGTCATAAAAGTGCCAAGATTAAAGGCCTTTTTTCTTTTTGCAGTTTTTAATTTTACAGCAAAAAAAAAAAATCACAGCTCTTATTATCCTGGTTTTGGCTGGGATAGAGTTAGGTGCATGTGCTACTTATCTTTTAATCTAAAAAACCAATTTTTTTACTCTCTACCCATAAGTAAAACCAAGTAGCATTATTTTTGACTTTCAAAGGAAAAAGCTTGATATTTCATCCCTAAACTTTTACTTTACTGTACAGTTTCTCTTTATAGAAAGAAACAGACACAGAATAAAAACATCTTCTGATGACAAGGCTTCTATTTCATTCATTCTCTCTTCAGCCATGGCAAAGCTGTTGGTACAGTACTCACAGCATGAGCCCTGCAAACAAAGGGACTGGCAGGTTGGTTCTCTCCAGCCCTTCTGTCCAGGCAGCTATGCAGAGTAACAAAGCAGAGGTAACTTATTCCCTTTGCCCACCTTAAAGGGGGAAATGGCTCATTCCTTCAGGTTATAACGTTACTTTCAAGATTTCCTAAAGGGTTATACTCTCCATAGATGTATGAGTAGCATATTTTGGAGTAGAAAATTCAGCTGAGGAAGGTCTGCAGGCTGGTACAGAGTAAGCCTTGCTGAAGCATATGGGGGGCACCTTGCACACTGGGAGTGAATTAGTGGAGGAGGATTGGGAATTTTGGTAAAGTATGGAGTTGGGCCTTACCTGTTGGTTACATTTAAAAGAAATGCATGCCTTTTGAGGGAAAATATTCAGTGAATCAATGGAAATCCTGTAACTAATGACTTGTCACATTCTGAGTGGTCATGAGCAGGAAATGCTGTATTATTGCTGAAAAAGTATTATTTTCAGTAGTAACACTATTAAGTCACCTGTCATATATATATTGTATCATGCAATACTTTAGACTGTTTTTAGCTGAAAGTGAGTAATGCACTTTAAAGAAATGAATCTTCAATAATATAATAGCTTTGTTTACTGCAGTCAAGATATATAGAAAACTGCATGGTCTTCTGTGAACAGCAGCTTCTATTAATTAAATGTCATGTGTTCTGAGGCTATGAATGTTTTGATTTGTGGGGGTTTTTTTCCACTCAGTTGTCATTAAATCTTTGGACAGGGATATTCTTTGTGTTTTTATAACCAAAGTAGATTTTATGACCAAATTTTGCTAGCACATTTAGTCCTACCATTCAAAGGATTATTTTCATACTTATGGCCGACCAGATACAATTTTGAGATGTACATGCTGAACCTCTGCAGAATTCAGATGAACTAGTTTCCACTTCTGTGACTTTTATAAATCTCCCAATCAAACTCTGTAACAGAGAAATGTTTTTGTTGTGTTCTCCTTTGAGACATGAAATGTATTACAGGGTATTTTCTAATTACATATCACAAGCCTTTTTTTTTTTTTTTTTTTTTTTTTCTCTCTGA
>JARCZZ010021301.1:8921-19071 GCA_030323915.1 Brotogeris chrysoptera | reverse complement strand
GGTTCAAACTTAAACAGGGGAAGTTTATATTGGATATGAGGAAGAAATTCTTTCTTGTAAGGGAGGTGAGGCACTGGAATGGGTTGCCCAGGGAAGTTATGAATGCTCCATCGCTGGTGGTGTTCAAGGCTTGGTTGGACATAGCCTTGGGTGGCATGGTTTAGTGGGAGGTGTCCCTGCCCCTGGTAGGGGTGTTGGATCTTAAGGTCCTTTCCAACCCTAACTATTCTATAATTCTATGATTCTATGATATTAAAGAGCTGAAGTTCAGTTGCATTTAGGAGCTGGTAATGAATTTCTCACTTTGATTTTACCTTTATGAGTATTTGTGTTTAACTAGTAAATCCCTATAAAATCTAGGTTTTTTTATGCAGATCTATGATATTATGTCTCTCCTCCCTCTTTTCTCCCTCTTTTCTCCTCCTTTTCTCCTCCTTTCCTCTTTCTTTCCTCTGTTCTCTCTTACTCTTTATCTCTTTTCTTTCCTCCATCCACTCTTATTTTCGCCTTCTCTCCTTCTTTCTCTTTTTTGTCATCTTGTTCCCCAACTCTTTCTTTCTCATTCTTTCTTATCCCGCTCTTCCCCCTTTTTCTCAGCTGCAAATATCATTGTTCTCCATCTAATGCAGAAATGTAACAAAAATGTAATTAACAGTCCCATTCAGAAATAGCTCATAGTTTTGCTGGGCACAGAAGGAAAAAACAGGCATGTAAGGAAATGTTGGAAAAAATGTCTGATTAACTCATGAGAGAGATTGAAAATGGCTAAGGCTGCTCTGCTAATGTCTGTGTTACTCAGTAGATGCTAGGTGTCCCTGCCCATGGCAGGGGGGTTGGAACTAGATGATCTTGAGGTCCTTTCCAACTCTAACTATTCTATGATTCTATGATAAGAAGATGTCTCAGATGAATGCTCCCCAATTTAAGTAACATACATTAAATGAGCCTGCCCATAAAAAGAAAGTCAGAGGGAGCACTTTCAAATGCATTCCTTAGAAAGTCTGCAAGTGACTGGAACAATTTTGCAGGTTTATAAATGTTTAAGGTCATATAAAAAAACTTAAGGCTTAAGAAAGTTGGGGGGAGCAGCTGCAGATTTAGAAAACAGTGAAGGCAAACTTGAAGCATAGTTTTATCAAAGCTTGGCTGTTTCCCTATCGCAGACAGTAGACACCACTAATCTCCTCCTTTTGTTTAAACAGATGCTATTTGCTTGGCAAGTAGCTGAATTTTAAATGCATGAAATTATTATACCAGAGGAGAAATCTTGACTGGAGGTTAGAAACAGAAGTTTAAGTTCAAGAAAAGTTCAAGAGAAAAATCTTTAACATCTTCAAAGCTTTATAAAATACAATTTCCCCCACCTTGGGAATTATACATGTTTATATTAAAAAAATATTTTCTTTTAAAGTGGAAAATATAATGATATTCAAGTAGTTAATAGTTGACATATAGGCATATTTTTGTTTGTGTGAGTGTATTTGATGTTAGTGAAAGAAGAGGAGGCATAATTCAGGAAATCACAAATTCTCCATCTCTCTTAGGTGTAGAATTATGTAGTTCTTTTTCACCAGTACAGATCCTTACTCTAGCTAAGTCAGGTAGATCAGCGTTCAATGACATGGAGGCACAGGTTTTCAGCCTATTAATTGTCTACAGCATACCGAGGTTGGTTGTTTCTCTTAATTTTATGAGGCTGGATTGGAAACATATTCTTCCTACATGAAGAGTGGCTATCCTTGGGATGGACTTCAGACACCATCCACAGCTTTCTTTGTAAGTCTACCAAAACATATGGTCAGGAAAGGGAGTCCTGATTCAGTACAAAGCTTCTGGACATTTTCTTTATGTCTTATGCAAAAAAAAAAATAATAAAAAAATTGCTTTGTATTGCACACAGAATCATAGAATAGTTAGGGTTGGAAAGGACCTTAAGGTCATCTAGTTCCAACCCTCCTGCCATGGGCAGGGACACCTCCCACTAAACCATGCCACCCAAGGCTCTGTCAAACCTGGCCTTGAATGCTGTCAGGGATGGAGCATTCACAACTTCCCTGGGCAACCCAATCACATGGTGAGATTGGTCAGCTCCCACAGCTCTTAGACATCAATGTTATTTTTAAGCTAACAGTGACCTGGTCTAAAAGTGGGTTTCACCTAAGCACACACATTCTTTGAGCACACAAAGCATGTGGCTGAATACGAAATGGAGGAATGGATCTAATCTGATCTGCTCAGCTTGAGAAGGCTTTAGCTTTTAGGGCTGAGGAATAAAGCATCTTGCTTAGAACGGTGTTTTGCTTTTAACTAGACCTTTGACTTCTCAGACCTAAACACAACAGATGGTACTTCCTACAGTTCCATACCTCTTTAACATCATGCTGAGGCTTTGGTTCAGTAGTGGCTGTTGGCACTGATTTCTGCAGTGCTCTACTTATTTTCTTTTTTTCTTGAGAGACTCCCATTCCTGTCAAGACTTAACATATTTAGTCAGTTAAGGCTGCTGAGATCACTAACAGAAGTGATTCAATGACACTCCCAATTTTAAAGCTGATTTCTTTTTAGTACTTTGTTGAAGTAAAAGAAAAAAGAGAAAAAAAAAAACCAAACCTATTGCCTCTGTTCTTTACCTTCATTCTGTATTCTGCACTTCCCCCAGATGTGTTCTCTTCACTCCCTGCTTTGTTTTATTCCTCACACAGGTAGACAGCTGCTAGCACATTTCAGGAACAGATACGTTTGTGATGGAATTGGGAAAGTTAGCAGCAGAAAGGTGGTGCATTTTAATTCTTGAATTTGCTCTTGCTGTGCAGCTATTTCGTTCCTGGCACAACTCCACCTGTACAGCAGAATGCTAATTTTTCCTTTATTTAGTAATTTGGCAGAGGCTGTGAACAGATTAAAAAACATCAACAAAGAAACGGATCCCTTCTTATTCTGCTTCTGGCATTTTCATGACACTGTACCAAGCGATACCAGCATGGGGGTGAGATGGCGAAGGCATCACACTTTTGAATTAATTTGTCATTTGTTACTGGAGATAATTATTGAGAATTGTATTGCTACTTCTCTCTGTTGTGTTTATTGGGTTCTTCCTCAAACTGTCAGTGAAAGCTTGTGTTCAGCTCTTCAATTTCTGGGGATTGGAAGTGTTTCGCTGTAGTTTGTCTGATGTTAATTAATGTTAGTGGTTCTTAAATGGAAGTGTTTAGTTTTCTTTTTGTAAAATTAAATAAAAGGAGTAATAATTAGGAAAATGAAAGTGAGACTCAGACTTTCCCTCTCCCCAGTTATCCATTCTTTTTGGTACTATACAATGTTGTTTATTATGAAAAGGAAACTAAAACAGTTCCTTCATGTATTATGCTTCCTCAAGGTTTATTAGATACTGTACTCAGTGTAGTCCTTGGATAAAACTTTTGAATTGATTTCCTTTTGTGTTTCTCAAAGGACAGGTTGTCATTTATGACTTCTGTATCACTTTCTGTTTATTGATAAATTCTTTGTGGTATGTTTTCACAATCAACGCCAGATATGCTACTCTATGGCAAAATTGTGTAAATATTTCTATTTGTCAGCTTACGAATTCGCCTGAAATGAAACTCAGAAACAGGAGAAGTTTGCTCAAAATTCTTTTATTTCTTTTCTATGTTTTGAGTTTTAATGTGATGTATTATTTCTAATGTTGCAATATACCTTAATATGTATAATACCTTAAGCTCCACTTTAACAAGAATTAACAAGGATTTACTGGGTTTTTGTGTTGCCCTTCACTTAGCAGAGGTCTGGGTTGCCTCTGGGAAAAACAGGTATTGATAAAGCTATGTTTCTAATAAATAATGCCATGAAGTGAAAACCTGCTTTAATACACAGGGGATACGTCTTGATGCTGTTCTCGTTTGCCCTACAAAACCTCTCTGATAACATTGTAGTTTTAGACAGCCCTGCAGGACTTGACTCTGCTTTATGGATCCTTGCACCCCTGTGAGCTTTGGTCTCCAGTAAGGGCATTTGGTCTCCCAAGTAAGGGCATTTCTTACCTGAGTTGAATTTTCCCCATTCAGTTCCGGTTTTTTGTTTGCCTGTTTGTTTCTAAAAGCTGTAAGTAAATATGCTGTTCCTGCTCTTAATATAGCTCTTGACACGAGTTTACTTAAATTGCCTTGGTAGTAGTTTCCTTAAATTGCTGATGAGCCCATCAAGGGTTCCGTATTCATCCTTAAACTTGTAGGGACAATACAAACTGCTGTGAGAGCACTGATTCCTTTTACATCTAAAACAATCATGTCCTTTTGCAGCCTGTACTCACAATCTTACTTCTGCAGAGCTTCTAAAATATATACTTAAAAACCTCAATAGAATACAAGTAAAAGGAATGGTGTTACATAATATTATATAATTATAATAACATGTACTATATAATAGTAAAATAATAATGTCATATCAAAATTTACAATATTTGACTTTCATATAAAGTAAATTAAGAATTTCCAGGAACTGATTTTTGCTTTAGATTTTATGTCAAACGTACTCATGGATTATTTGCTTATGGTTGCACAAAGCCTCAGGACTTGATCCTAAGGTTCAATTTCTTTCTGAACTGCGTGCTAGAAATCCTTCTTGGTTGTTGCAGGCTCCTGGGAGAAATTTCTGTAAAACCAACTCTCTGATGTGGATTTAGGGACAATACTCTCTGTTATCTTTGAACGGAGATACCTCTGAGCACACCTCAGTCTTTCAGCTTTAGAGGTTACATCCTACAGGTTGCAGCCCCATAATGTTTTGAGGTGTGACCCTGCCTTGGACTTCCTTGTCCTGACAGAAGAGGACTGTTGCAATTCGGTTGTTTTTTTTTCCAGTAAAATGCAGAAGGAGGCTGGAGGACTTACCTGGCTAAGGATGACACAAAGATAGTGAAGAAATTGAGCCTTGGAAGTTGGAGGTAGAGATCTAACCATTTTGTTGGATTTGGATAGGGATGTCTTAGATATATGCTGTGGATGAGTGCATCTGGCTTTGGGGTATTTGCACAAATAAGGGCATGGCCTGATGGCTCTTCTTATGGTGCAGTAACTTTCGTTGTTAGCTTCTCTTTCATCGTCTTTTTTATAGGCTTCATGGTTGCTTATTTCTTGCTTGTTTTCTCTCCTCTGGAGCTTATTCACCTTCTGCTTGACAGTCCTGTGAAATTATGGATTTCCTCATTGTTTATAGATTAAAATGTTCCTGTGATAGACCAGGTGTACTCATCTGCATGTGACTCATCTACTAAAACCTCATTGAGAAGGGAATCTTCCCCTGTCTAGTGATCAAATGTACATCAGGTTAAGATATTTGCTTCCACTGGGCCTTTTATTACCTCTCAAACTGTTGAATGGATGAGGGTTCTTGATACAGGCAGAAAATTAGTTTAGTAATGGTACTTCTCACTGGCTAGTGGTTAAGATGAGACATGGAGGTGATGAGCTACTTTCTGCTGACCTTGAGTTTAAGCTGCCTTATCCCAAAGGGCTATTTTTAAAGAAGTGTATAAAATTGTGTAAGCAGTATTTCAGAACTGAATTTTCAGAAATTCAGAACAGGGATGTTAAATAAATAAGCCTTTACAGTATAAAATTTATGTCACAAGCATGGCTATTTTGTTCAAATGGTGAAAATGTTCACAATAATAATTATTAATGGTGCAGCCTAGTGATTGTCAGAATGTTACAAACATTCTTTTTCCAGAAGTTGTGTCTAAGACTCAATTATTCTGCCTTTGCGGGCTTAATATTTTGCTCTAATAACACATTTGTTTCAAATTTCATATGTGAGTTGTGTTGTAAACCACAGTCATTGTTTTAAACCCTGGCTCTCCACATTATTTTCTCTTTTTCATTATCATTGTTTTCTCATGGACCTGACTTTCTCTTGCTTCAGGAATTGTGTTGGGATTTTTTATTTTTTTATTTTATTTGGCTTTCATTGGTCTGTAATTGTTTTTTCCTGTACTCTTCTTTATTATCTTTCTTTTTATTTCTATGTCAGGAATTGATGTTTTCAATCTGGTTCCCAGGTCAAGGGACTTTCTTTTACAGGTGACAAAGGTTTCACTCTGGGAAGGGAAGTTACATCTTTTCTGTGCTTACTTCTTCAGCAGTTTCTCCTATTTCTGCTGGAGTGAGGCCTGATAAATGCTAAAATACTGGATTTGGGGGGGATTAGCTATGGAGATTTTATTGTTTTTTTCTTTTAAATCAGGTGATATTCCTGGTGATAGCAACATGATTTAATCACTATGCCCTGATATAGTTTTCATAAAGTTAGGTTTACATAGTGGTATTCTGTTTAAATCAACAGTAATACAGTTTCTGACTTAAACAGACTGAGTCAGGGCTGAATAGAATGAAATTAACTTCAAGGAGTCAGGAACTTCTTTTATTCTCATGTTCTTCATTTCATGATGACTTTTGTTGCTGACAAGCACATGACTGATTTTAGAGGCCTACCACTCTTCCATTTCTGTGGCATGGTTCTGTTTGGCAGATTCTGTAACACATCTGCATTCCTTATAACTCATTTCAATTGAACTGATCCTCCCATCTAGGTCATATGTGTTTCACCTAGCAGCAGTTGATATATCAACTTTGAATGTCCTGATCTATGTCAACATTTTTCTTTCAGCCTTTTCACAGGGAGGGTCTTTCATTGTCTAATAGAGGTAACCAGAAAACTGATTTATTTCCTTTAGGGAACCGAAACCAGTGTTTCTGAGTTGTCAGATTGTCAATGTTCTGTGTGAATGACTTCTTAAATCTCTTAGATGTAGAGAGTAGATGCTTTCTGACCAATTTTTATATTTGTAAGGCAAGGTTAAAAGCCTGATATATTGGGATTCGGCAGGTATCATCTTAGATGATGTGTCTTAAAGAGGTGGTTATATAATGAAGATTAGTTAGATCAAAAAGGAAAGAATAAAATAGAAAGTCTAAAGTCATTACTTATAATTCTGAAGATGTCCTCTGCCAATTATTAAGTAAAAACCCCACAATGTTTTGTTCATGCAGAACACAAGTTTGCTTTTTTATGTTCAATAGTAGCTTATAAGAAAGGAAATAATGCAATAGTAAAACTTTTATTTACAAACCAGCTCTACCTGTTTCGCTTGACTGGCCATACTGTCAGAGTTCAAAAGCAGCAATGTTCATTACAATTTTGTTTTGCTTAATATATAATTTGCTTATCATTTGCACAAAACGGATAGAACTCCAAACGCTTCCACTTGAAGTGAAGGTTGGTATTTATAGCGGTAAGCATAAGGCTGCAGGCTTAATCAACCCCCATATTTAGCAGAAATAGTACATTTTGTATAAATCACATAACTTTAATTTGGGCTCTACATTGTTTTTGGTCCTCACAGACTGCTGCAGTGTCTGCTAGAACCATGTACATAGTCTTTGATCCTGCTTTAAGAAAAATCAGAAGTTTAGAGTTTTGCTTGATAAAAATTAGTAAGTTGTGAAGAAATGTATAGAATGATTTATTTTGCAGTGACATCTATAATTTAGAAAATAAGTCACTTTGCTTTTTGTAGTGGTCTCCTGTATAATCTTTTAGATGCATTTGTCTGACAGTTTCAAAGAAAAATAATCAGAATTGCTAGCTAAAGGGAAAGTATCACATTTTATAAGGCATTGTCAAGGCAGGCTTTTAGTTTTCAAGCAATTAATTTCCAAAGTTTTCATTTATGGTTATCATTATTTTTTTTTTGTGTGGAATACTTTGCAATTTGTGTTTCTTGAAGGAAGCACAGAAAATCCTCATCCTTCCACATTAGCAACTGTGTTAATTGCAACTAAAATAGTGGAAGTGCTCTGGACAACAAAAAAACCTACTTCCAAGTAAAACTTAGAAGTAGTCAGTTACGAGGAAGGAAGCCTGCGCTGCCATAGGTCTTTTCAAGGCAAAATTTTTTTTTCTTTTAAGCTTTTGTCGTGTGAATTTCTCATTTATCAGTGTTGTCCATCACCCTTTGCTTCCATTGTTCTGGAAGGCATTGGAAGGTATTGGAAATGGAAGTCTTTGTCAGATTTGTAGAGCTCTCTCAGTGACAGCAAGTTCATGAATGTAAAGACCAGACATACCATTCTGAGTGGCTAGTTTGACCTCGTCTTGAATCATGCCACTAATTCCAGCTGAGCTGTTTACAGTTTTTAGCGACATCCAGTCTTGATTTAGACTGTGATGGAAAATCCAGCATTTCCCTGGGGATGTAGCTTCTAAAATGGATTACTGGAAGAAGTCTGTATTTTATTTCTACATTTTGTAAAATTCAATATAATGCCTGGTTTTGACCTCCAGTTGCCATACCTTGGCATTTGTTAGACTGGCAGCTCCAGGAACTTCCAAATTTTTTCTTCCTGTGCTTGAATTAAACAACTTAGATGTCTGTGCAGTCAGATGATTTTTTTCTTTTCTTTTGAAACCTAAGTCAGAACAGCATGAGGTTGTATTCCTGTGGTGTGTTGCTCCTGCTCTACAAGAACACCTTTGGACATGATTTGGTAGGTTGTTACGTTTTATCATCAGCTTTCTTAAAGCGATGGGCAGCCATTTCAGGGCCACTGAAATAATTAGCACAGAAAAAGGTGTTTTCACAAGCACTTTAGAAACTGATGAACCCAAATCATTCTCGTTGGTAGGCCTTGGGATCTAAGATCACTTTTGGAAACTCCTCCCCTGTGTCACATGTGGCAGGGGAGGAAAAAGCATACTCTGAAAGGGCAGAGATGATGCATATTTTTGCAACGTCATTAAAATAAATAAAATGAGACAGTTATGTGCAGTGAAACATAACCAGAGTTCCTTTCCTGTTGTCTGTTGTAGGAGAAACTCTGCACGTGGCAGCTGCATAGTTGTATTTTAATGTCTGTTACAGTTCCCTAGTGTTGAAAAGGACGTGAAGAAGTTTAGGATCAAACACAGCTGAACTATTCCTGACAGTTATCTGTTTAACCAGTTCTTAAATATATTTGGTGATGGAAATTCTCCCGCCTCTGAAAACAGTTCACTCCAGTGACTGCTAATTTTTTTAGCAAAGGAAAATTGGGTGTAATCTTAAAGTCTGTAACTACTATCAGTGGGTGGATGAAATATTTTCCTGCGGGTTAAGAAGGAATTTGGTTTGTAAAGTCTGTTGGGACACTTGAAGAATATTGTTTCTTTTTCTTTACTATGCAGTGTTTTGCTATTGTAAAAATATTAATTTTTTTTTAAATGTGCCTTTTAGCTCCCTGATATAGTTGCCAAAGTCGGTAAAAACTTGGAAGTGATTTCAAAATTCTCTGTGTTTTCTCCTAGATATTTTTTCCCTACTCATCCCTCAAAATCCAGTAACCAAAAAAAAAAGGGCTGTGGTTTTTGTTATTTTCCACCACTGTCAACATGAGGATGCAGAGTTTCATTGTTCTTGGTGAGGTGGCTTTATCTTTAATGAGACAGTCTGTCATATCAGCTCAGTGAATGCTTATGAGATTTCCTTTCCTGAGCCAGGAAGTCTTTCATGGCAGCATAGCATGCTGATTCGCATGAGTATTTGATGGGTTTGGAGCGTTTGTTGTCTACATGTAAAAAAACCCAACCAATCATCTGAACAAAAACCAACATAAAGGTCCCACTCCTAACTGTTACAGTTGGACATAGCTGAACTATGTGCTACAAGTTTATTGAGGTTGTGAGCCTCATTAATTTTGATTATGTGATCAATTTTTAGATTCAGAACATGAGTTCTGCCTTGGATGTGCAGTGGTTGTAGACAACCCCCCCCTGCGGAGCCCTTTGCAGCCACATACAGAGCTATATAGGTACAGAATGTGATTTCTCCCTCCACTGGTTTTACAGGTCATGACAATACTTTTCGTCTCCTAGCTCCAGCTACCATGAAGTGTCAAATGGCTCAATATCTCCAGTGGCACTGATGGATTTTGAGCTTTCACCACATGTACTGAAGTTCTTAGAGCTCTCTTAACTGGTAGAATTGGGGGAGTGTCTAAGATCTTTGCTTGGCAAATCTAATCAAAATATAAAGGGCAGTAAACCAGTAGGAATTTGGCAGTGTGTAACTGGTAAGAGTGGAACACTACAGCATCAATCTGTTCCTGATATTTTGTTT
>JARCZZ010021300.1:0-15664 GCA_030323915.1 Brotogeris chrysoptera | reverse complement strand
TATTTCTCTTGTATTATTACTGGTGGCAGCAGTAGTGATTTGTGTTATACCTTAGTTACTAAACTGTTCTTATCTCAGCCTGTGCAAGTTGAATTCTTTTAATTCTCCTCCCCATCCCCCCGGGTCTGGGGGAAGAAATACAGGGGAGCGAGTGAGTGAGAAAACTGCGTGGGTGGGGTTCTTAAACCACGACAACACCTTACTCTTGTATTTCATATCAGTTTTCCTCTCTTCATGTCTTCACATCCAGTCTTCTATATTACAGCAAAGTATTTTCTGCACTTAATTATTTTTTCTCCATCTCCTGACTCAGCCTTCCACTTTTCTTCCAGTTAGTATATATGTTTTTCTAAAAAAAACAATGTTTCCACTGTAATGGCCTGAAAATGCTCCTCTACAAAAACTATCTCAGGGTTGGAAGGGGATTTATTTCTTACAAGCTTATCTATTTTCACTGTAATATGTCTGCATGTAATTCTGGTGCTATTCCTCCGTTTCCCTTCCTTTTCTTGCCCTTTTTGTTTTGTTGAGGTTCTTTCTCATGGATCCACTTATCTTTTTGCGATTACTCCTATCATCTTGGCTGTTCTCCCTGGCTTTTCTTTTGGAATCCATTAAAAAAAAAGAGACGTATTTGCTTGTTTGTTATGTTTTGTTGGGGTTTGTTGTTTGTGTTTGGGATTGTTTGCGTTTGTTTGGGGGTTTTTTGTTTAAGTTATCCCTCCTCCACATAGTCTTTCTCTGGTCAATGGTTCTTGTTATCACATTGTGCCTTCTCAGCACCATATCCTTTCTTTACCCACCCCCTCTCATTACAAAGCATGGCTGGTTAAGAGAAGTTAGCACTTCTGTTGGCAATAGATTCTGAAACAGTTATTGCTACACTTTTCCCATGCATGTCTCACTCACAGACATTTCCATGACATATTCTTCTGTGCAAACTCACTCTTTTTAGCTCATTTCATTACTAAAATACAAATTTCAACACTGTTCTTGTTTTCATAAATGTAACTAGAAGGAGAATAACATGAAAAGAACAAACACAGGAATGTAGACAACCATTTATGGACAAAGTTGTTCAGCACTTTAATTATGTTTCTCAAACATTTCTTTTGAATAAGCAATAGAACTCATTAGTGTTAATACTTAAAACTTTTTATAGTAATTGAAACAATCTTTTTTCAGTATTAAGGAGAAAAAAATACTGTAAATTATTCTTTAGCAAGAGGTAACTAAAGTTTAAGGTATTATCAGTATTGTAGAGTATGTAGGTGTCATAAACTAGTATTCCTAGATATTCTCTGATACGCAGAAGATACAGAGCAAGTTTTAGGAAGTGTTACTGATGGTTGTGTCTTTGAAACTATTAAAAGATGCTCCCATTTTGCTGCTGGGTGTCTGGAGTTAATGTTTCAAAAGGAGAAAAAAAGGAGAAAAAATGTGGAGCGACAAAGTGGAGACCCGTAGTCAGTCATTGCTCATTGTAATTACTGCCATCCATTTTTCAAAAATGCTAGCTTTTTTGCTGCTCCCACATTTTGCATTCATTGCTGCATTCTTACAACTCCCCAAGCAATTCAGGATTCAAAACTGTGCACTTCCAGGACTACGTCATTTATTTCACTTTGCATAATAATCACTTTTGGTTTAATAGCTTATGATCTCTCATTTGTGCATTTTCATTAAAGAATGGTACTTATCATTAAAATATCATGGGAATATACAGATAGCACTCAAAAGATGGAACTCCTGGTGGCAATGAATGAACGATTTGCAATGAAGTTTCCAACATCCTATTCATACAGAGCACAGTAATGAGCTATAGGAACAGAGTGATGCTAGCTTTACGGTTCTTTAGATAACAATACTTAATCTGTGTTGCAACAGAAGCAGCCACACTGAAGGTCATGATTTTGGTCATGACTGCAGACTGGCGAATAATCTTATACTGGCAATGGAAAGGCTTCTAATAGGTAAGTTTTTCTTGTACAGTTCTTTCCCCTGCCTAGCAACTTATATTCAAGTAAATAATTATGAAGCATAAAACTAAGTAAATAGTTAAGGCGGAACATCTTCTCCCTAAAATAAGGTTAGCTATAATGCTCCCTGATGTATAAACAACTACTGATAGTAAAGACTGCCATATCAGTCTTTACTTTTTGTCTCTTTTATGTGAAAAAAAAATGAGCAGGATGGAGAGTATGATTTGCTGCTTAAAACTACATAATTCTGAGTGGCATAATTTATAATATTTATATGTGCAGTTAAATAATGGGCTTGAGAACATTGCAAAATATGAATTTGGTAGTCAGTCACTCACCAACTGGGATCCCAGTATATTTACTTCAGCATTTAAAAAACTAAAATCATATTTTAAAATATATTCCTTGTGAAGATGGTAATTAAGAAGTTGATTGGCTGCAGCTGACAAAAACTGAAAACTTACATCTGATTATCAAAATAGTTGATCTCTCATAAATTATTTTAATACAAAAGAAATTAATAAATTTGATAAAAAACTTTCTGAAAATTTAAATTTGGACTGTGAACATGACAAAGAATTGTGTTCAATAATGTGTATACAAAGGGTATGGCCCAACCCTGGAAAGAGGCATGCCCAGATGTGTAAGAAAAGATGGTTCATTTACAAAGCATATTAGAAAGAACAATGCAAACTAAGGTTTTTCTTTCAAGGAATGGAAAGAAGAATGTGATAAATGGAAAATTACTGTTCATTCATGTTAGATAACATACTGCTATTAAATTCCAGAGGGCAACATCTTGCTGTTATCAGTCATAACAGAAATAATCAGGAAAAATTATGAAAGTGATTAAATATCAATCTAGACATCAGTGAAAAAACTGCTATTAAATGGAGCCACCAAGAAATGAAGACCCAGAGCAGAAGGCTCGCCTCAGAAAAAGAAAGAATTGAGGAAGTGCTATGGTAACCAACTTAGCAATGACTTTGATGTTAAAAGAAGTTTGAGTATCTACAGAAAATGCGCTGGGGTTTCATTTCACTGTGACTTACCTTGAAAATTAGTTGGTCATATCATGCAGTTCAGCATATGAGGAAAGACAACCAATCAACAAGACTCTTCAGATGATTAATTGCTTTTTACCTTTTTTGATAATGTGCAACGATTTCTTTTTTCAGAGGAAAACCCAGCAAAAAGAATCACTGCTATTTTTGAGATATTATATACAAACTTTGCAATTGTAATGGCATTGAAAGCTTGCTTGTGCCTGTATTTATTGTAAGTGTATGTATAGCTTGCCTGTATAGAAGGTGATTTTTCACCCACAGTTTATGATTGAAGTTATTTGTTACCTTGTCCAATAAAATATTATACTAATATTCCCTTACTAACAATGATGACCATCAATAGCAGTGATGAACAAAAGTGTGTAAGGAAATCACTAAAAATGTTACTGCTCCTATCTATGACTAAGTGATTTATACAACAAACTTACATTAATCCTAACCTGAATTTTGCATATAAGTCCTCTGTTCATCAGTGAGAAAACAGACCCCAAGATGTTTGATTTAATTAATCTCTTGCCTGTGCCTTTCACTAAGGCAAAATCTAAATAATGCATAGGGATAAGATATTAGGTATCTTTCTACAGATACAACATGATTAATTACAATGGCTAAACCCCTAAACATTAAGTTGAATACTAATTTGGTGGCAGAATCTGGAACTGGGAAAGTGCAGATGCCATGTATTTTTTATCACACTTTTAATGCCACTGGAGTGAAAGAGAATGACAGAACTTTGACTGTTACTTATGGATACCATTTGCATAGATTAAGATCCTGCAACTGTATATGTACTTTTGAAAGAAAGAAGAGCATGTTAGATCCTCATAATTCAACATGATATGCAGACCTGAGTTGCACACTGTTTTAAAACCCTCCCTCTCCACCAGGAAATGCTTCATATGCACACACAACCTGTAATTTCAAATACTGTTTATGGCATGCAAAGGGCACTGGTTTATTAAAAGACATAATTATTCAGGGTGCAACTGTCATATGACCATCTGAAGCCCCAGACAATGTTCATGTAAATGTTGCCCTGACATATACGTTGGTGTAAATTATCATTTATTTTCAGCCGATAGTAAGGCTTACGTGACAGTATGAGAACAGTGTTTAAATGGCCAAACAACCAATTGTATTTAATTTGCATTTCCATGAATAATAAGCATCAGTGGCTAAGTGAAATATGCATTACCCATGGATGATGAAGTGCTCCAGGCAGTTTCAGACTCAGTTTGCTTTGCATAAGGGTGCCCCATAGATTTGTAATTAAAATGATAAGCTTAAATTTTCATGCTGGGTAAAGAAAACACTAAACCAGTCAATCTGCCTTTTAGCAAAGACTGGTAAAAAGGCAACGGTTGTTAGGGGAATTAAAAAAAAAAAAAAAAAAAACAAAAAACAAACAAAAAACCCCCAAAACCCGACAAATATCTCCACACTACAAAAAAAAACCCAAGTAATCCCGTAGAAATAGTGGCTGGCATATCAGTCAGCCTGTTGGACACACAGAATCATAGAATAGGGTTGGAAAGGACCTTAAGATCATCTAGTTCCAACCCCTGTGCCATGGGCAGAGACACCTCACAGTAAACCATGTCACCTAAGGCTCCGTCCAACCTGGCCTTGAACACCGCCAGGGATGGAGCATTCACAACCTCCTTGAGCAACCCATTCCAGTGCCTCACCACCCTTACAGTAAAGAACTTCCTCCTTCTATCCAATCTAAACTTCCCCTGTTTAAGTTTTGACCCATTACCCCCTATCCTATCACTGTGGTTCCTAATGAGGAGTCCCTCCCCAGCATCCTTATAGGCCCCCTTTGGATTCCATTTGCAGTAGATATACTACATTCAGCACTGATCCCAGGCCAATTTCAACAAAGGATGTGGATGATGTGCTGCCACTAGTGCAGCAGTCAACGGTCCCTTTTCAGGCCTTCCTGAGATCACTGGGCATTCCTGCTGCATGGCATATTTACCCACATCATTTAATCTGCAGTTGTCTGCTGCTGGAAGGTGGCAAATACAAAATATTCAGGCTCTATTCAGCTCTAGGGCTTACAGTGACACTTCATAAAGTGAAGCAAAATGATGGCTGTTTTCTCAGCCCTAGTGTATGATAAATCCCAGAATCTTTAGCATTGCCACCCTGGTGGTAAGCCTATTGATACCTGTTTGTCACCAGGGGCCTGGAAGTATCTAATATAAAAGGGAATAAATCTATCATGTAATGAGGTATAGCAAATGAGGATTTTTTTTCTATTTATTTTTCTGCAACTTGCTCTTTTCTATGTTTTCTTCAAAAACAAGTAGTGGTTCAATGCGAAGGAAAGTTTACTGTTACTTTTGTACTGGATGATATTCTCTGGGAGGATGACGGAGTAGAAAATAGAATAATAATAAGAACTGGATTTCTCCCATGTATGTTGCTAAATTTTGTGGTTTGGCACCAAACTCACATAAAAAAAAAAAAAAGTATAACACAATAATTCATCTGTCGCCTCAGCAATATACGACACATATTTCAGAGAACAAAGTGATTTTCCACAATAGGTCATACATGAAATATATAAAATGAAAGATATTGCTGGTCTGTCTGTTCCACAGAAACTATTTTCTTTTGCTCTTTCCCTGTGATTCTCACTTTAAAATATAAAGGGACACAGTCAGCTTATGTTATGCTTCTGTCTGAAAATATGGAGTTTAGTATACCATATACACTAACTACAAAGGCTACAATTGAAAGAAATTAACAGGAAATAAACGTCTTCTCTTATTGTTTCAGAATGAAGTCTGTGCGTGTGACAACATAGCAAATTTCAGTTTTTCACTAATAAAACTACTCCTGGAATTGGTTAAAAACATCATCTGGGAAGCACATTAGAAAAAAAAGAAAAATTAAACAGAAAATACCACTTGAAGGTCTGTAGCAGATAACACATTTCAGGAAATCATTTAAAAACATATTTGCTCTTGTACCATCCTATTAAATTTAATAAAAAATATCTGTAGATAACAAAGCATAGCTTATTTTCTGTATGAAAGACTGTCCCTGACTCCTTTTTTTGTCAAATTCACATTGTTAACATTGTTTTTCTTCTCTGGCCTTTTCTGCCACAATTATTGGTTATAGTCTGTAATTCAAAGAATGTCTACATGGCAGCAACTGCTTGTTTTAAGACTGCATTCTGTGAGAATGGACAAAGTATTCACTTATCAGTCATTGTAGCAGCTTCTACAAAACACACTCCTCAGAAATATGCAGTGTATAGAAGGCAGATGATAAAACCCACAGCTATTTGAAAAGGTGCAATTCTCAAATCCCTCTTGAGTTACCAGTACAGTAGCCTCTTTGTACTCACAAACACAACAGGCTTATCTTGGTAATAACCTTCCATGACAGTCCCAGTCTGTGCTGAATCTCCAGTCTCTAAGATATTTCACACACATCCAGGTTGTCCTCCCAGATAGACTAAATGTGCTTGACACCTGCTATAAATATAACCTCATTCCTGGTGCTGCACATGTGAAGAACAGTGAGAAGGTTTATACATTTCCATCATATTCTTTTATTTATTCCCCTCTTGAAGATGGGGAACAATTAAACAATAGGAATACAAGTAGAAATATTAATTTGAAATTAAATATCAGTTCAGATTTTAAAGTTCTAGAACTCAACTTTTATCTATTACTGAAGTGAATTAAGTTGGTAAGGTGGGTTTTTTTTTTGTTTGCTTTGGGGTTTGGGGGTGTTTGTTGTTGTTTGTTGGTTTGGGGGGTTTTTTGGTTGCTTTGTCAGTTTATGATTTTGGGGGTATTTTTATAAGGAATATTAGGTAAATTAATCTCACCCACACAAGTTCATTCTGAAAAAAAAAAATCCTTTTGATACAGGCCACACAAGTTCCCCTTGAAGGAAAAGATAAGGAACCTCCAAAATTTAGTAGCATTGATTAATATGAAGACTTGACATAGCCTACTTGTCAGAGAAATGTATAATTGAATATTTCTTAGTATTAGCTTCCTAAAATCCCTTGATCAAGAAATAGCTAATTAAATTACTACCTGTCCTATATATTGTTGAATAAACTTTCATCTTTCATGAAGTCTAATTAAAGCAATATTCACACCTGAAAAAATCAATTTTAGTCATTGAAATTCAGTACTTGCAAGATATATTCCCGTGAAATTAATTTTTTTACAAATTTGAAGATCAGACATTTTTAGTATAATGTATGTGTAAATTCTGCATTTGTTATATAATTGGGTCTTCTAACCTCCAAATAGCTGTAAAGATTCTGAAAGTCCAAACCAGATACAACTGAAACCATTTTTATTTTCTTGGGGTGCTCAGATGTTTATAAACACCCTAAGATTTTCAATACAGAAATGTCAATAATGCGTTCACTGATGTTTGATGTAAATTATATCTTTGTCTGATAAATGAAAGGCTACTAACACACAATGACATCTATTGCGTACATACTATTACATATTTTTGTGTTCAGGAACACTGCGATTTGAATCCTCATGAAAATTAACATACATACCCCGTGTACCTTTTTTCTCCAAATATATATTCTTACTTTTATTTTGCCATTTAAGAGACCAGAGTAATTTTAAAATATCTGCTTAAAATTACTAGGGAAGACATTCCCTTATTTGGAGTTATATGTTCATGAAAATGTTACCATAAATTAAGTCAAGTTAATGTTAGGATACACCTGTTTGTCGTTGGTTTGGATTTTTTTTTCTTTTTTTTTTTTTTTTTTTTTTTGGCATTAAAGAAATGGCTGAGCAAAAAAAAGGTTGGTACCATGTGACTGAATTCTTTGCAGGCCTCTAGCAAATGCATTGTAAACCTCAGCTAATCAATCTCTCTTCCTTCACAGTACAAAGTAAAATCGGAAAAACTGCCTCCTTTAATCAAAAATATGAAAAACCTCTCACTGGACTGGACTTGGTCAGTTAGGATTTAGATGCATGCCGTTGACTACAAGAACACAGAATGACACTAATAAATACCAAAAGTAGTTTACATAACTAAGTTGCTGGAATTTGTAATGTTTTGTATAATTACCAAATCTTTACAGACTCTGTAGACTTAAGTAATAGAGTTCATCTTCTACGCCAAGCTGAAAAAAACACCATGTTAAATACCATGCAATATTTTAGTGTAATAATCTCTATACATCTTATTTTATCAGACTTTCTGTACTCCATACCACAGGCTGTGCTACTAGCATTCATTGCCTGAAAATCTTAAGTTGGGCTCTGTGTTGATAACTGTGAACGATTTAATGTACGCTTTTTATTGGAATAGAAAAAAAAAATAAATCTGATTTTTGTTTCATACAATTAAAAAGAAGTAAAATATTGCCATATACATATTTATAAATTTATAGTGAGATTAAATTATGTCATTAATATGCATATAATTTTTCACTGATTTAACATATTATGATAAGATTTTGATTCAAACATGAAGAGATCCAAAATTGTGAGAACTGTAATGACATCACTTCATTTTATATGACACTAGTTTTGAAGATTTTTTTAAAATTAAGGTTTTCCAACAATTATAAGGAGTTTTCCATATGATATTGATTTCTTTCTTGAAAGCCATTTTTATTACAAAAAAATATTCTAGATTCCAAAAGAGATCAAAAAGCATAAACCCCCTCAATCTATTGTAAGGGACACCAAGAAAAACACCACCTTCATGAGGAAGGTATTTCAGAGAAAGAGAAGAAAAGCTACAAAATACTGTCAGTGGTGAAAGGACATGCAGGGGAAGTAATATAACAGAGGGAAGGTGGTAAGAAATAATGTGGGAAAAAAGGAGAGATGCATTTAGAATGCAGAAAGATCTTTCCATACTAAGGAGAAGGAAAGAAAGAGAATAGTATAAATCTGACTGTCAAAGCAATATGACAATGCGCAATTGATTTTTTTTTTTTTTTTTGCTAGTATTGTTTTCCAAAAGAAAAGAGCTGAAAAATTATTTAACATAAGAAGTTCAAGTACATTATGGTTTGTCTTAAATTACTTTATAACTGTTGTAGGTGTTTTATGCATTAGGAGATGTCTACAAGAGAATGAGACAAATTTTAGTCTCATGAGAAGAGGTTCTGAATCCATTTATGTAATGGTCAAACATGCATACAAGGTAATGAAACTCATAGAAATGTATTAAAGAGTTGTGACAAATTAAAATTCTTCAAATTCACAAGTGGAAATCTGTGTACAGATTCCCAGCATTCTGTGTAGATTTCAGGCATTCTGAAAACAGACATTTTAGAGACAAACTTAATATCCAAAGCTGCAGCATGACATAGAAGGTCAGCTGCCAATCTCATAGAAAAAAAACCCACATGAATAAAAACGAGTCCACAAACTGTAGGATTCTCTAACATGTCTGTAAAAGCCCATAAAGTATTGATAAAACTCCTGGCTTGCAAATTTATTTGTAGGTCATAATAATTGAGGGCACTTGTTAAAATAAGCTCTGCCTCCCAGACCTCCCACTTTGATATAATTAACTTGAATGAGCTTCTCTTCATCATGAAGACAAAGGTGGGAAGAGTGATGTAACTGCTATCCATCTTATGCAGGGTTTCTACAACCTCTTTATGACTGGCTTCACACACTGACTAATAGACACTTTCCACTTCAGATTTTAATTAAAAGCTATAAAAGCAGTCAGCTGTAGGCCATGAATGTGTTGGCAACAAAAAGGTGCCATTATATAGTGGGAAGATCAAGCACTGTACAAATTTAGTGTGAAACCATGTTAAGTAGATCCATATGCCTGCATTTAATGTAATTCTAAGATCTACATGGTAGCGGTGGGAGTACTAAAGTAAAGCAAAATGTCAATTAAAGCCAGGACACACAGTTTAAGTATAATCATGTTAATTCAGTGATATATGAAACTTTTCAGATGTTTGCAAAAAAATCACAGCAAGTGAAAAAATAATTTTCTTCCTCGAGTGCAACTGCAAGTACCCAGGCTGTTCTGTAAAGTAAAATCTTAAATTTATCCTGGTGAATATGAAATGCATTTAATAGACCACAGATTAAAATTGTAGAAATAATTTAGAACAAAAAAGCATATTTAGTTACATATTGTCAATAAATGGAACTTTAAAAATTCTTTTATTTTTCATTTACTACAACATTAAGTTAAACTGTTATGATTTGGAGCTTCTATGCTTTCATAATAAACTTTTCACATTTGGAATTCAATCTGGTTTGGTTGGAGGAATAAATGTATGGTTTAACAGCCTGTTAATCTCAAAGTAACATTTAGCATCAACTTCCGAATACAAGAATGTTTAGGTGTTTTAAACTTAATTTAACATTAATCATTCCAACCAAAAATATGCGTCTTATTTTTTTATTAAAAAACCCTACATAGTTGCGAACACAATAAAAATACTTTTATTTAATGAGTCCTGCAAATATTTAAGAAAATCTTTAACTTGATGCTCTGTTCTCCTGAGTAAATAAAAAGAGAACATTCTATTATTACAGTTCATACACAAATCATTAGGAAATGCTTTTACTTGACTTATCAATTTCATTATTTGGATAATTAAATTTGCTGTTCATCAAGTTTTTGGTAATACTCTAATGCAGAATGCATTTCAGAATATTAACATGGAGTGTAACATCAATGCCACGTGCTCACCAAACACAAAACTATCTCCTGCATTTATCTGGAAATATTTACTGAAAATTTTATAGTCACAGAAGATGCAAAATTCACACAGAAATACAAGTCCAAATCTATGAACATGGGCTTTAACTGATGTCTGGCTCACCAGCTCAACTGCTATTGACTGTTAACAAAGGAATCTACTTATTAAAACAAGGACTCAGTACATTAGACCATATGATATTTTTTTGGTCTTCTCTATAGAGTCGCACTGGGAACTCAAACACAAATTATTTCTGAAGTCTGTTCTGATTATTTCATGCCTCTGTTCAAAAAACAGTCATCAGGGAGGTTGTGTATATTGCATATAAAAGCAGACTCAGTAAAGCATTATATGTCTTCATCCTCTCATTCTTTCCCAAAAAGAAAATGACACACTGACCTCTCAGAACACAAGGCAAATATCTCTGATCTTTTATGTTTGATTTCTACACAACAGAAAGCTATTTAACATGCCTAAAATTGAAATGCAGAGTAGAAACAAGTTTGGCTTTGACAAATAAGGGAAGATATAATCTATATACAGGCTTACCCTCTAAATTTCTGAACCAGCCTTAACCTCCAGTAAATACTGACAACCACTCTGAGGATGTATACTAAAGACTCCACGGGTGCTACATACAGCTTTGGAGATAAGTACGGGTGCCCTTCAGCAACTTGAAAGCTCTCAGCATCATTCTGTGCTGTGGAACTTTCACTGAAGGGTCATTTTATATTAGAATTCCTCTCTACTCAAAAAAGTTATGTTCAAGATGAAAATGATGCAAAAGTCTATTGTAATCTTAGCTGTAAAAGGCCCTTACTTACGCTGCAAAAATCTTGCTGAAATGCCACTAGGAGGCTGTTCATGATCTACTAGAAATATACACTACTAATATACATTAACTTTCTATATATTACAGGTAAAAAATTAGGCAATTAGAGCAGATAGACTAGTTTATGGATTATGAAACACTACAGCAGTCGTCTAATAACCAATTATTCCACTGTTTCCAGGCAGTGTTTTTCTATGATCCTTCTCACTAATTATTTGCTAGTGTGTCACACATGTAATGTCAGAAAATGTAATCTTAATAAAACCAAGGTTTTCCAGAGGAGTATAGATTTCAGCTTCTGCAGAAAATAATTTTGAGGCCCAAGCCACAATTTTGGGTCAATATTATGCATGAAAAGTTCATGATACTTTCTGTAATGTCTAATATCTGTACATCTGAAGATATAGTGTGTAAGTTGCGAATACAAGATCTTGGTAACTTCAGTTCAAGGACTGACTGCCATCTCCCCTACTCTAAGTGACTGTTGTAAAAGCTGGTCCTGTTAGCTGAACTGAGAAGAGATTTTTTTTCTCAGTTTAGCAGAACTGTATGTTACGCTTAACTTTTCTCACTTGAGAAGCCACTGGACTTGTTCTTTCTGTTAAAATAAAAATAAAAAGAAATTAAATAAAAACCAAACAAACAAAAATAAACTTTTCTCTGCTTCAGGAAGGTTGGGTCTTTTTCCCTCCCCCCCCCCTTTCTTTTTTCCCCAGACTTAGAATATTCTATGTCTGTGATGTTCACAAATAATCAAGCAATTCAATGATGGCAGCGTAGTGTATATAGCAAGCTATGCAGCCCACAGATTGGCTAAGTAGTATTTATAGAACATTCGTCAGTGCAGGTGATGGGAAATTCCTGTACATACAAAAGTATACGGAAAACGAACACTAACAGCCTAGTTACAAAAAAGGAAGTTTTCACTATCTTAAAAAAAAATCTATTAAGATCTCAAATAGAATTTTTTCAAGAGTTTCTCAATATCAAGTTACTTGAAATTATGGCAGTGTACAGAGGTGGATGCATCAAACCAGATTCTGTGAAATGCTTGACCAAGAACTGAAAGAATTAAAACAGACTTAGTTGAATGCACATTCATGAAAATCATTCCAGAAAAAAATTTCTAAGTGTGCAAGTGCTGTAGGGTGGAAAACTGAAAATACTTCTTACTGACACTCTCCAAAAGTTTAATAGACACTTTCTTTGTTTAATAGACAAATGGTTAATTTGAGGTTTCTTCCACAGAAGAAAACAAATGGAATGATTCTCTTAGACCTTTAAATTCAGTAGATAAAAAACTTCCACAGAATCTGCAGGAATTTGTCCAGTCCTAATGCTTGAAAACCTGTAAAGGACTAGGTATGCCAACTGGTCAGGAGGAAGGTACAGCAAAAGTCTATTTCCTTGAAAATCTGGATGCAATGTCAGGTGGTCAAGGGATTTCAACAAGTGAACAGCAGTAAGAGATTTCCAAAAACCTGCAAGAAAGATGGGCTGGTATAGAATGATGTAAGTTCATAGCAGAGAATAAAGCATTCACATACCAAGTTAGTGTAGAAAATGATTCATTCTTCATTCATGTCCATTAAAAATATTTCAATCTGTATATGGAAAAAATGGACTTTGCAGTTATTAAAATTTATACAGATTTGTTATAGATAATCAAACTTTGTGCATAAAGGAAAGCATGCAGGAAATCTTTTCTCCATGTGCAGTACAAGCCATCTCATTTTTTTCCAAGTTCACTACATCTTAGAACCACTATCTGTTATGAAGAGGTAGCACTGTTAGCTTTGGTGGCGCTATGTAGATTTACACAAAAGCTTCCAAGACTTTTGTGAAACATTATCTGTCCAAAAATTGAGCATGGTTTTCCCCATGATTTTATACACTTATTTCCCAACTGTCAGTGAAATGACTGGACAACATTAAACCTTGCACATGTCTTTACAGATTCCTTTGCAACAATTCACTAACAACTCCAGCTTAGTGAATTTAACAAAATATCTGTCAATGACACTGTCAGTTTAGCAAGTATGAATCTTGGATGGAGTTTTCCCGTTGGTTAAGAATTGATGTAAAGTCATCTAGCTATTATTTTTTATGCATTATTACCTTAGCAGCATTCTGGTATTTCACAGTATTCTCAATAGTCTGTACGTCTTCCCATCCAACTTATCCCCCAAAACCACAAGTTATCACTAACACTGATTTTGAGTCACGCTTATGAGAATGATTATATAAACTAGGTCATTAAAAAAAAAGTGTAGTAGATGTCACTATCATCCTTACTCAATAAAGGTGAAAGTAAAAGAACTGTAAAGCAGATGAGCTGATATACAAAATATGAAATACAAAATTATGAAAGAAGAAATTAAACAAAATAAAATTTATTCATTTGTACAGAATATAAGCAGTTACTAAATTCTCCTATTTCTTCTGCACAGTACTGTCAAGATTACTTTGTTTACATGTTGGTAGGTCTACATGCTTCTTGAGATTTCTTAGTTCTACCAGTGTCGCAGTTTAAGCCCAGCCAGTAACTTGGAACCACACAGCTGCTAGCTCACTACATCCTTTCCTCCTCATCTCTGCTCCCGGAGGAATAGAGAGGGGAGTCAAAAGAGTGCAACTCCCAGAGTTGGAGATAAGAACAGTCCAGTAACTACAGTATAACACAAAACCCCTACTGCTACCACCAGTAGTAATAATAAGGGAAATAACAAAGGGAGAGAATACAGCTGCTCTCCGCTTGCTTGCTGATACCCAGCCCTACCTGAGCAGCAATCTGGGCCTTCCAGGTAGCTCCCCCCTGTTTATATACTGGACATGACATGCTGTGGTACAGAATACCCCTTTGGCTACTTTGGGTCAGGTGTCTTATGTCTGCTTCCTCCCAGCTTCTTGTGCCCTTCCTCACTAGCAGAGACTGGGAGACTGAAAAGTCCCTGAGCAGAATAAGCATTACTTAGTACCAATTAGCAACATCGGTGTGTTATCAGCGCTGTTTTCAGACTAAAGCCAAAACACAGCACTGCACCAGCTACCAAGGAGAAAGATAACTGTTACAGCTGAACACAGGACAGACAGACATTTTCTTTTCCTATATTTAATATCATTATTACTAAAAAATAAGCTTTGAAATGTAAAGCCTCAAATTTATACTGCTAGCTATTAAATCTTTTATTATTGTTTTTCTCAATGCTGCTGGTATTTAATTTTTACTGCACAGAATAACAGAATGATTGAGGCTGGAAGGCATGTCTACAGACCATCTAGTCCAACTCCCTCTGCTTAAACTCAAACATGTTGCTCAGGGCCATATCCAAATGAGCTTTAATTATCTCCAAGGATGAAGACTCCATAACCTCTCTGGCTTAACCATTTCCTATGCCTATCCATCATCACACTGTAAATGCTTTTTCTTATGTCATGAACATGAAAACTGCTATTTTGAATATTTTTGAATCCCATTATTAATTTATCTTTATTCATATTACACAAGGTGTTGCTTTATGTTTGAAGACTTTTTTTTTTTTTTTTTAACAGAAGTTCATCAGATATTTTTGGGTACTGCTTGAGATCTTTGGTTCTTGTGTCCCAGATCAGACAAAAAATTAAATCTCTATAATTTTGCAGTTTATGGTGCACTACCTAGCTGTTTCCATGAGGAATACATGGGCTATACTAAAAAAAAAAAAAAAGAAAGAAAAAGGAAAAAAGTACACATCAGTCTGAATTTAGAAGTTTCTAGCTACAATGTACATTTTATGTCAGATGTCAGATTGCAATCACAATCTCGTTATTCAGACCCACATCTGAAACACCTGAAGTCAGGCAAAGGAGTAATCTAAGATGACAGTTTCTCAAGCAATACTTGAATAGTCATACTACTGTAATCCCAAAATGACTGACTGATATTTAGCATATTATTTCTGTCATACATGTAAATAAAATTATGGAAACACAGGCCATAGAATTTTCTTTCTTTTCTTTCCTTCTTTCTTTTCTTTCTTTCTTTCTTTCTTTCTTTCTTTCTTTCTTTCTTTCTTTCTTTCTTTCTTTCTTTCTTTCT
>JARCZZ010021298.1:0-38431 GCA_030323915.1 Brotogeris chrysoptera | reverse complement strand
CTTAGCATGCCTTCCAGGAGAATCTGCTCCAAGATTTTGCCAGGCACAGAGGTGAGGCTGACTGCTCTGTAGTTCCCAGGTCATCCATTTTTCCTTTCTTGAAAATGGGGGTTATATTTCCCTTTTTCCAGTCTTTGGAAACTTTACCTGGCTGTCATGATTTCTCAAATATGATGGACAGTGGCTTAGCAACTTCATTTGCCAGCTCCCTCATGACCCACAGATGGATTTCATCAGGTCTCATGGACTTGTGTACATTCAGGTTCCTATGATCGTCTCGAAACAGATCCTTTCCTACAGTGGGCCTAGGGTCTTCATTCCCACAGTCCCTGCCATCTGCCTTCCAAGACTGGGGTGGGGATCACATGTTTCTGTATGCTCCAATTTATTTTCTGGTTTTATTTGTAAAAGTCAACTACTGGGAAAGTAGAGATGATTGCTCTTTTTGAATATCTGGTTTCCTTGGGTAAAGAAATTTTCCACATGAAAAACAGTAGGCACCTTTGCGGAGCTGTTTCCTTTCCAGCATTTTTCAGTGCAAAGAGAGAAGAGATTTGTACTTCAACATAAAGTTTCTTAGTCCAGAATCTGGGAGTGTGAAACAGGTCTGTTATTTGTTCTGAGAAGCCTTTGGAACAAGGACCAGGCAATATCCAGCAGAGATTAAGGGGACGAGAGTTTGGTGTTGATTTAAACCAAAGAAGCTAAGTCACTTGGAGATCTCCATTGCTCTCTCTTAGAGAAGTGCTTGGCAGTCAAAAGGCCACTTCATACTTCCCCCGTAACTGCACCTTTTGAAGCCGGTGGAAGTCACCATCTCTTGGACTGCTAAGTCAGATACTCGAACAGAATGAATTTATTCTGAAAGCAAAGAGAGCACAGGGATCCAGAAACAAAGAAAATAAATTTCTAACAGAGAATGACTTTTCACTTCTACCCCCATCCTTTAGATAAATGGATGGATGAATATATAGA
This sequence comes from Brotogeris chrysoptera, assembly GCA_030323915.1. Lineage (NCBI taxonomy): Eukaryota > Metazoa > Chordata > Aves > Psittaciformes > Psittacidae > Brotogeris > Brotogeris chrysoptera. Next base: position 37,456 of record JARCZZ010021298.1, on the reverse strand, counting down.
TAGATATTCTTTTATACATATATGTAAATGTATGTGTATACATATAACAGAAGAATTTAAGATGGCTCATAGGTATAAGATATAACTTGACAGCTACCTGTTAACCTTAAAGGTTTTCTCTGGAATTCTTTGCTCCTGATATGCATTTATGTAGCAGAACATCTGTTAGTCAAACACTGCTTGTTCAGAATAATGGTAACTTCAAAGCAATGAAATCATGTTGTGCAAGGCACCAGGAAGCTGTTTAAGAAATATTTCACATAAAATCTTTTTCAGGAGCCAAAGTTTTCCTGATGATATATTTAGAACTTCGTACAACATAGTTTGGAAAGATTTTATGTACAAACATTTTAGAAGTTAAGTTTGAACTATGATCATTGAAATTCTATTGGAAACCCAGTAACTGCAAAACTGTAAGTCAGTAGTATAATCATCCAATTAGCAGCTATCCTTAGAGTATTAGTTTCTGTATTCTGGATGCTTATTTGTGCCGTTTCAAGTGCAGTGTGCTCCAGGTTTTATAGCATAGCTCTTTAGATTGGTCTCCAGCTTCTGGCATTAAAGTATTACAGGAACATATTTCAGTAAACTGTTGACAAAATTATTATTGCAGGGACCAAGCTGTTAAAAACTTGGTTTGCAGGGAAGAATGTAGACATTGTTTGTATGCAGTCATTTGGGTGCAAAGTGGAAAATGAATGGAATCCTGAGTGTAGAAAAATTCCATAGACAGGCAGACCACAGCAACTTGGAGATGCTTGCTGCTGGGCAGCCTCGCTGATCACCAGAGGGAGACAGAGCGTGTAACATTTCCCGATAGCTCTTGAAGCAGCAAGAAATTCACAGGGTGAAGGTAGTGCAAGATCATGTTTCCAAAACAGTGCAATATATGCATAATAATGAGGCTTTACTACTTTGCCGTTTTCCTCAGGGTGTGCGTGCAAATGACGAGACACAGGAGAGTAAGTTCACATCAGCCGAGGACAAAATATTGCCGAATAAAGGCAAACTCATTATTAGTCATTTTATTTTATTCCAAGTTAATGCAATACTTCTGCAATGATGAATCGTTTGACCAAATCAACATAGAAGCACTGTGCTTCATTGGGGTGCAGCCTTGTTGAGGGAGAACTTAAAGGGTATTTGAGACTTAATCTTCAAACCGGAGGTAACCTGTTGTTATTAAAGAGGGTATGACTACATTGATAATTGTTTCAAAACTCATAAATAATAATAAGGTAAGTTTTGGTGGCCATAATACTAGGGGGAAAGTACATTCTCTTTGATAACCACAGTACTTCTAATAAGCCTGCGTTACACCATGGCTCAAAAGACGGCAGAGGTCATTTCTGCCTGGGTACCAGTGCTGGACACCTGCAGAGAAGTGAGATCAGCTTGCGGATGATAAACTCAAGCCTTCCCTATTTCATCAGCCAAAAAAAATTATCTATAAGTCTGTAGTGGTGTAGCAATGACTGCTGGAAAAAATTCTAGCTGCCAAAAATCATGGTACTGCTCCAAGCAATAGGCCTGCAGATCTCAGAGGTATCATAATTACCTGGATGAGATGGCTTCTCACAGCTACCACAGTTAATCAGCATCCTCTGTTCTCAAGAAGTTCTATTTGATAACTGCCTATCTGCTAAATGTCTTCATTCTGCTTTCTATCTCACTGTATTGATAGAAAAGAAAAATCGGCAACTTAATGATTTGTAAGTAGCTGGGCTGTCACACACTGTTTTTCACAGAAAGACTATCCAGTGTCATTTCTCTGACATGTCTCAGAACCATTCTGTAATGGTCAAGATAATGTGGACTCTTAAGTACTCTGTATTCCAAAACGCACACAGAAAATCTATCATTTTTTCTGTGTGCCACTCACAGTTGCAGGAGGAACAGATCACTTACACAGCACTCATTTCAAATTACCACGTATGCTACAACTTTCATCTATTCAAACACAGGGACATGTAGAGTTATTTAAAGTACAGGAGACAGAAAAAAAGGAAGACACAGCACCTTCCACAGCATGGAAAGGAAAAACATTTTGTTAATCATATAGCAGGTATCTCATTTTCTTCTGTTCAGAAAAGTGCCTTCATGTATGGCTTCAGGCCTTGATTCATTTTGGCTATTGCAACTGTTCTGCAAAGTGTCTCATATGCCCGTTCTACAAACCATTTCTTTCGTAGCACTAAAATAATGCCATTTGTGGATTGGTTCAGGCCAACAGTATTACCTGGTTGATAATTGCCTAGGCTTGGCTTCATTGAAAGGTTTTCACATTTTAACATCTCAAACAAATAAGCAGACACATTCTGGTCTTCTTTTACGCTACTTCCTCTCAGATTTGCTGAGTTTCTGCTAGTTATTACGAGTTGTTATCTAATAGATAAAGAAAAAAAGACATAGTTATTTTTACAGGTAGTACACACATTCATCTGAGTATTACCTGAATGGTAAGTTTCTTTCCTCATCTAGCACGGTTTGCTTCAGGAAACCTCTGTTAATGCAAACAGAAACTTAAAAGCCTAACATTGTATCTATCTTGAGCATCCATTGTAAGATCACGTTGGAAAATAGACACTACTATTGTTTTTATTTCTTTGGAGTTTTTTCTTCTTCTATTTAAGCATTTACACTTTATCCATCATGATAAAATTGAGCATCTATACTGTGTCGTATCAGCCAAATATTCCTTCTAAAGAAGTTCCTTGAGAATTTTGTCATTAGTTTTCAGCTGTACTGGGATCTTTTCCCACTGTTTACGATTAAGTAATATCTTTCATCTCCAGAGATCATCCAGAGCTTCTCGCATGCTGTGGACCAGCCCCCAGCCATTCTTAGTTCTTCGAAGATTTTGTCTCCAGTGATGGGATTTAGGTTTTAGTCCAGCACATGCAGCATTGGGTGTGTATATATAATGTTTCTATATCAAAAGCAAACACAGTTTTGTGAGAGCTTCAGTCTGTACATGCACAAAGACAGGTTGTGTGTTTTAAAGAGTTGTTGTTTCATTTACTGGCAGAGCAGAACATGGGAGAGCCTGATGAGGGGAAACGAAGATATTAACTATTTTGTCCTGAGAGTCAGGAAGATAGCTGAAGAAGCAATTTTATACTTTCCCACCATCTGCAAAAAGATTTTCTCAGCTGGTTGGTACAGGCTGATGCAGACCAGGAGTGAGCTCATGCCTGTGTCTGTCTCACAGAGCTTCCTCCTGCAGTTGCTGGAAAGCCCATTTTCTCTCTCCACAGTTTCAAGCAACTTTGCTAAGGAAAGACCATGGCATCATGAAAGTGGAACACACAAGCCTTTCTGTGAGAGGCCAGCTTCTGAAAACTAGGGGGTTTCCCCTTTTATTTGGTTTTTTGATTCAAAAAATAAGTTACAATTAGATAGTAATAAGAAACTGCAAATTACTCATCTTTGATTTCCATGGTTCTCATTGGAACCTAAACTGGATCAGCCACCGGTTGCTGCTCAAATTCTTTAACTGCACCTGTGTTCTTTCTCCTTTCCTCTCTTTCTGGAGGAAAGGGAGGGTTAAGTCCATGTCCTCACGAAGGAGTAATGGTTCTTCTCAAAAGACATGTCACAAGCAAACTATTTAGTTGTAAACGTCTCACTGAAGAATTGGTACACGAATGAGACATGACTTCATCCTTTAACCCACATGATTCACTGGTCTGGGGAACCCTGGTGGGTTTGGCCTATTTTAGTCATACTTGCCATGGGAGATCCTTAATGACTTAGTAAGGTAGCTTTAAAAAATCTCCATACAGAATCCAGCATATGGTATATTTATTGGCAAAAGTTAATCCCCATAGGAACAAGTTCTGTAGTAACAAATGATGAATTATGTGGCTTCATAAGCACTCATGTCATCAAACGCACCATTGACCTTTTTACATTTTCAGGGGGATTTTCTGCTGTGTGCAGTTTCTCTGGTTTGGAAGTGAAGCAGTTTAACACCATGTCTTGAAGGAAACAGGTAATCAATAATTTCAGTTTTGGTTACTGTAAAAGGTAAATGAGACCCATATATTTGTTGGGCAAGTAAGCAATCCGGGTTTAGCAAAGTTTAAACAGGGCCTAACAAAGAATGTGAATACTCAGGACTGGGATACAAAGTCAAATTCCTTGATAGAAGGAAAGAAGCAAGAGTAGATCAAAGAGGTCTCACAGTGCCAGAGGAGAAAATGTTCATTTATAGCATGCTTTTTTGGGCAAGAAGTAAAACTAGGAAAAAGCCTCACCCCAGTGAATAAGTCTGTTATGAATTTTAACAGAAAATGTTTATAAGGTAGCCTTCAGTTAGTAACTAAGAGGATGAATTCCCATTTAGTTTAACCTGAGAGATGATCCGAATTTGTTGCCTGCATCCTGCGATTATAATTTTGGTCTTCAGCTTGTTAGGTCATGGAAACTCTAGGAACCACATTGAGAACTAGAGAAGGGCTACCTAAAATGACCACACTGAAAAATGGACCAAAGAAGACGGGGATATGGTTATGTCTGGCTTTCCTCATAGTTTGAGACTAAACTGCTCACAGGGATAGCGTCTGAACCATCAATGCAGCAAGATAAGGCTGCTGCTGGAACCAAAGCACCACTTCCAGCAGAATGGCTTTCTAAAACAACCATTTTAAGATCTGATAGAGAGGATCAGCTATTACTATGTGTATGTAACACAGCTCTGTGTGTACAGTATACAGTCTGTGCTGCATGCAAGTACCCACCGACTACAGCCTGAAACAAAAAATGCTTTCTTTTCCTCATAGACTGTAGTCCATGATAAATCCAAAACTATAACCCGTGTTGAGCTATCTGATCAATTCAAGCTCTTTTGCCCTTGCCTTAATGGCTGCCATAGTCTGCTGTATCCAGAAGTAATTCTGAAAAACTGGTGCTAGAGCTGGTATCAGGTCAGGAAGTCCATGTGGGAGAAATGGAACCTATTGGACTGCCATAAGTGTTTCTCTGTTTTAAAGTATTTCCTATGGGGCTTTTCTCCACGGCTTGTCTGGTCTGGACCATATTTCACTGTAGAAGCAGAGAAGCAGAGCAGGGTTGCAGATGAAGTTGAGTTAGAAGTGTTACCTTCATTACTTTTGTGATACTGACCAGAATCACAGTGTGGGTGCAGAAAGCTGGGCATTTTCACAGCTCTCCTCCCATTATAGATCTCAGGCTGCCCACCCACACCCACAGGGGCTGTTCAGTAAACACCTGACAACTACGTCCCCTATCTTTGCTGCTCATCCTGAGGACTCAAGGCAAGCAAATGTCTTGTCAGCATCGCAGAAACAATTCTAGAGGTCCCACTCACCCCAGAAGTATGAGGCAAACTACACTATACTAACACAGGCACACTGGAGTAATTTAAGCAGACTGAATCACTTGGGGCTTCAGCTGCCAAGAGAATTTTTGGGCCCTGAGAACATTTATATGCCCTGGGCCTGGGCTGTGTTCTCCATCCCATCATGACTAATGGCCTTAATTGATTGGAACTGCCAAGCCTGGCTGCCAAGCAGAATATTTTACAATCCCAGTTCTATTTATGCACCAACAAATAGAAAACTCAGAAAAGAAAGTGTGAAGCAGAACTGCAGAAAAGCAAACTAGCAGAGAGGACTGTGAAATGATGAATGACAAGGCACTGAGGGGTGATACTATATGCGAATAGCTGTGCCTGGTGCTAGCGACTGCTGAGAGCACTTCTAGAAACAAGTCTATACAGATCTATGAAACAGCACTTGACATGTATTTTAAGAAGTTGTCTTACTTTGAAATATCCACTGGCCTCTGCTAGAGATGCATTTGCTTTTCTGCTTTCTGCCTTTTTCAGGGACAAATGCCACCCAAATTTATCAGCTTTGTCAGAGCACTTTAAAACATAGAACTAAACCTGTTACAAGATGACAAGCCACAAAGGATCTTAGTAGGAGCAGATTGTTTTTATTGAGAAAGTACATTCTTTGGAAAAGACCATTCTCCTCTCAGGCAGCATTGCAGCTTTTTTAGCCAGCTAGAGTAAAAGATGTTGTCCTTGTTTGATTCCTGCTGCTAGCCAGAATAATCAGTGCATGTCTACTTGTCACAGAGGAATCATCTTGGAGGAACATTGTATTTTTAAGGCTGGTTTTTACATCAGCACATGATAGCCCAAACATTTACTACAGCTGATCCTATCTAAGACATCTTTTTTCTTTCATTGCTACTTAAAAAAGACAAGGGAACAGTAGCAACTTCTCTCACATCAGCTCCTCAGCGCTGACTGCAACCCTCCACAAGCCTATTTGGCTTACCTTGATTCAGATGAGGCTTACCTTGATTCAGATGATAACCAGTTAGTTATACTTTTTGTAGTTTTATGAATGCATCAAGCTTAAATGAAACACTTGGAAAAAGCCAGAGAATATCTCAAGTAGACCCCAGGAGGCAGGAAGGGTAATACATAAGCTATGACTTTCAGTTTATCCAGATTTGCATTCTCTCAGCTATTAAAAAAAAAATAATAATGATAAAAAAAATTAAATTTTTATTATGGACTTCTGTTTCCTGTCAGTCTCTAAACCCAATCTTTCCTACAGCAGAAGTTGTCTGCTTCTGCTCATCAGCCACTAAAATCAAAAAGTGAGAAGTGGATGTATTTCCAATACTTGGTAAGAGCTTATCTGAGCTCTTATAACATTTTCTTTGGGTTTCTTGACTGTAGCAACGAGCAATGAGGTGCCTGGCCGAGACTGAAAGCAGATAAGCTTGTCAAAGGACAATAGCAAAACAAGCAGGTTCGGTAAGCATCTGTGTTAGTTGTAAATAAACACAGCCTCCATCAAAACAGGGAAGGCAAACTGGCTCAGAATTACTTCTGGGCCAGAAGATCAGTGCCCCTTCTCATGCATGAAGCAGATGACCTGATCTTTTGTGTGATCCACCAGGAGTGTTTTATAAGCAGAACTGCAACACAGTCATTTGTCACTGTAGGGCTGGGAAAATGACTGCTGAGTTTTGCCCTTCTGTCTGCCTCCAGATATGAAAATTGATTGTGTATTGATTGTATGGTATATTGGCTTACTGCTAACATCGTAAATAAGGGCTGTAAATCTGCCCACTTTTTAACAGCACCAGCTAAGCTAAGAAACTGCCTACATGGGATGAGTGTCCTACCGTGTTTCCTATCCAGGCATTGGTAGCAGCAGCAAGGTTGGGGGAGGGGGAAATGACTAATTATCTCATGTGTCATAATGTGCGATTGTAGCATGACCAGGTAGCAACAGGCACTGGTGCTGAAAAACGCTTGTGAAGTGACCTGCTCGCCTCTTTACTCCCATGTAGCCTTGCTGGAAGGAGAGATGCTAAACTTTCCTTTTGGCATCCCTTCAGCCGGGCATATTCCGGGCTCTAGTATTCCCTCTAGCACAACAGAGCAACAGAGCAACAGAGCAGTGCGCAGGAGCGCCAGCCGCCGACCGAAAAACCGCGCTCTCTCTAGAAACTCCTTTCCTCTCAGAAGGCAGTAGAGGGGGCCCTTGCCCCGCAGTGGGCAGCACCCTGCACCGCGGAGGCTGCGGCTGGAGGAAGGAAATATTTGTCGAGTCCTTTAATACAGAAGGATGCACTGTAAAGTTTCTGTGACAAGGGAGGTAGAGTCACCGGACTCCTGTCTGAACCGAAAACAAATAGAAATTCAAGTTGCCACTGCAGAAGCGTCACTGCGTGTGGCCAGCTGTGTCCTTCTCCCGTTCCCTGCACCAATTTTCCTTCTCTGCTACAGGCAATCTGAGAAGATGCTCTTCCCGATCACTCCGCAGTGACTACTGCAGGCATATCGGATGGTTTTGCTCCTTTTACTAAGGCGCAGTTTGATTTGCATGGTTTTGGAATGGGCAGGACTCGAAGACACACCCAGTGAGGCTGATTTGCTTCCTCTATATCCAGGAAGATCAGACGCAAAGGACGTCATGCCCTCGATCCTGCCTGATTATCCAGGAAGGTAATTTAGAACTACACGTTTGCAGTCACCATGAATAGAGAGCATGAAATGAGAACTTTCCAGAATATTTGTCTTTTGCGTATCAAGTGTACAGGGTGAAACTGATAAAAACTACTAACTTTACTACTGAGTAGTAGAAAAATACTAAGTTTTCACTAACAAGGCAGGTTTTTTTTAAAATCACACACAGAATTAAAGGATAGGTAGTTATCAAGCACTGGTAACCAGAATTCATCTTATTTCTGGGCCTAATTCAAGAACACAGCATTAATGCCAACACAGTAGTGCACACAGGTATACAAAAGGGAATCTCATTGTACAACTCTGTCAAAAAGTATGCTTATGATTACAACCATCACAGAGGAAGAGTTTGGTTTAGATTATTATTATTTCCTGAGATTTCATGTTCTCTGAAGAATAAAAGAGTAGAGTTGTCATGTGGAAGTTGTTTTTGCCGCATGACAAGAATAAGGTGATCTTTGAGGTCGCTTCCAACCCAAGTTGTTTCATGGTTCTGTGATGGTGTGTGTAATTCATACTTACTACATTTGTGCTTATTAAGCAAGAACTGCATACCTTAGCATAAAAGACAATCAATCCCTGATTCAACAGCCTACAATTCAGAGACAGAAACAGGAAAGAAGAAAGAATGGCAACAAAACCTTTTTTTTTTTAACTTGTGGCATTTATCCTTTCCCTGGGATTCCACATTGTACAGATGCCTCACTTCATGAAGTGTTCTGTATGCAAGTACAATGTAACACATGATGTTTGATTCCTCAAATGGACCAAAATTTTCATGAGAATCTAGAAAAGGTTTTATGTAGAAATTGTAAAGTACTTCCTTATTACTTCTTTCTAAAGTGGTTGGACAACAGATAGGCTGCAAGGGAAAAGAAGGGATAAAAACACTAGGCTAAATAATCTTGTTCCAAGTTTTGATGATTTATGCATAAAGAATATAATAATTTCCTTTTTCATAATTTACAATCAGTCATCTAATTATTTAAAAGATATTATTAGCATGTATTTCTAAGCAATTTTTTTCCCTACAGGAAATTTCACAAGAAATGTCAAAGTTACTGTACTCCTGGTCTTCATGAAGTATAACTTTTTAAGTGTACAGAAAATATCTGCACACCTTTCAAGGAAAGTTTTAGTGATTATTTTTCTCATATTGGTCTTTTACGGTTTGTTTCTCTGTCAATCACATGGAGGAAAGATAAATATGTTGAGCATACAATATTGATTCAGATGGCATACTCAAACAGCACTGTCCCTCTGTCAGAATAACCTGCTTGGGATAAACAGTGAGAAGCCAGCAGCAAGGTACTAGCTTTTAAAGGGAGGAAAAGTGAGGAAGGAGCGTGTGAAACAGAATCAAAATGAAGAATTTGAGATGAAAACTTTCTATCTTCTCCAGATTTGTGTGGCAAATCTATTCTTAGGAAGGCATCACAAAGTAACATCAAGCTGAACTTGCTTAGGACCAGCTGAAATACCTGTCTTGCTGCACCTCACAGCACAGCATGGGCATATCCTGTGCATAGAGCTCATGTGCCGTCACAACAAGGAACACAAACTCCACAGAGATTAGGAGCTGAAACTAGACTTGTGGCCTCTTGCAGCTCAGGAACCTTTGCAGCTTTGTGTGTTTCTCATATACCCAAGCAGCAAGAATGTCTGGAGAGAGAGAACAAGTGACAGTATGAAAAAGACAGAAATATAGACTATTTACTTGCACCCATGTGCCTCCTCGACCTTTTGTACCACTTCATGTCACCCCATCTGTCGGCCTAGAGTCCTGAAGCCATTTGATGTGCCCTTGTGTCAGTGAGTAGCCAAAAGGCACAAGGAAGCTGGGACTCGGGTTGGCGGTTATCACCCAGTGATGCTGTAACACTGAACATATTTTTAGCGACTTTAGTCCTCAAACTTTCACTGAAACCAACACTTTTCACTGAAACCAACAACTTTCACTGAAACCAACAAACAACACTGAAGCCAACACTTCTAATGCTTCTCTGAATTGGGTAAGGAAGCACTGCTGCTCTGAGTTTCCTGATGAAAGAGCAGTGGCAGAGTAGGTATGTGACTCTCATAGCCTTCAAATATCACATCAGCAATGTGCCTCCTCTCAGCTTTCTGATCAGTGCCTTACTAGTGTCCCTTCAATCACTTTCCCATGGGGCCACACACTAGATACACTAGAGCTTCGTGGCAGTTCAAATCTACCTGGAAAGAGCTACATTCTCTTTGATACTTACCATGTCAGTAAAATTGTGCCTTAGAGATTTTGCTTTTCAAAGGATCCTGGCATATAATAGGTTCTGTGGAAAAAAGTTGGAATAATACATGAGTTCATACAGTGTGCAGGAATGACCTGCAGTTCTGTTTTTCACAGTATCCAGGAAAGCCACCCTTTACGGGCTTGCATTATGCTGCTGAGGTGCTACTGCTAACTTGGTGCTACTCCTTGACCATTTTGACTAAAAAGGTAATGTTTGATTTGGGAGCAGAGCATTTTTTATTTTAAATGGAATAGAAAAAAATTGATTTAAAGCCCTAATTGCATACATGTCAAATAATATGTCACATTTAAAGGCTGCTGTTGGAGGCAACCACTGTAATTGTATATGGACGGTGTTATCTAACTTACCCTGCTTTGAATTATTTACTGGCATATTTTGCTGTGGGTTGCAGTATTTAGTTGTTTAATAATCTCTTTTCTTTCTGTTGTGATTTATGAGATGGCATTTCTGCTTGTTTTATACCAGCATATTATTTTGTCAACCAAAATCACTTCAAACAATGGCGATATACAAAAAGGATAGTACAGAGCAACCCATAGAGAGTATCTAATGTTTCCTTTAAACAGATTATTTAGGGGGGAACACATCAGAGGAACCAATTTGCAAAGCAATGGTTGGTTATATGTAAAGAACAAATGCTACAAACAACACTCTGTGGGTTTGCTTCCGTATGTTTTGCAGATCTGTGCAGTTGTTTGAATGATTAATAAGGACAAAATGAAAATTCTTTTTTCCCTTTTGAGTTTTTGTACTTTTTCCTTCTCTCTCCTGATGGTGGAGTCATATTCTCTGTCTTTGCTGCATTACATTTCCTCCTCATCATTCTGGCCTTATCTGGGCCCAAGAACAGAAACGGCACAGGGACTGACTACTGCCCTTCTCTGCTACACAGGCTACTGCAGCAGCCTGGGGAGGTTCAAAGGCTTTTGTCTGATTTGGTTTCTTAGTGCCCCTTAGTCACAGCTCATGAATGAAAACAGGATGGAACAAAACCTAAGTATTCGAAGCTGTGTGTTCAAGGGGTTATATATGCATCCCAAAGGCAAGATGTAGAAAAATAAGTTAATTATGGTCCTTAATATCTCCTAGTGAGATGAGAGTGCTGGTGCTTCATTTGATCTTCTTCTACATGGATATCAAATTTGGATTTCATAATGCATAATTTTATAAGCTTTTTCACTGAACACTCACTGAGTTTATTTATAAAAAACATTGGAATTTACTGAAATTAAATAAAATATGCGACCTGTGAAACACCTGGTTTACTATGAACTCTCCACAAAATACAGTAATGCAGTGACAGCAATGCCAACACCATTATACAAAGTAGAGAGAACAATGTTGTAAGGGTATACAATACTTAAAAGAAAATTTCATGTGAAATTTTTTATGTTTTATTAGAACCAGTTCTGCTTAAACAGGCACCCATCCAGATAATTAGTGTGAGTCCCAAGCAGTTGAATGGTGATGTACAGTGCATGCAGGCAGCCTTCTTAGATCATAAAGAAAGACATAAACACAGTGTTAAATTGGTGCTGTTCAGTTTTGTACATGTATAAATTCATGGTCCTGTATCTGGAAAGAGCAAAAATAAAATTGGCTTATGTAGGGACTGAAATTCACTCAAAATATTATCAGCTAAAGCATTAAATCTCTGATTATGGCTTCAGTTATTTACTATATACATGATTCAGATATCAGCATGATATAATCAGGAATTTCGATGGCTACAAAGAAAAAAAAGAAAACGGCGATAAAATTATCTCTGTTGACACAGAGCAAATACATGTGTCTGAAATAGGAAGCTAGAGCCTTTTTGTTGATTTCAAAGGGCTTTGGAGGGAACGTAAAATACTTGGTACACTATTGCATGATGTGTGCTTATACCTTTAATACATGTCACGTATTTGTCAGGGAGAAAAAGTAAACCTATTTTTAGAAACAGACTTTGCCTGAGAAAAGGGAGCATGAGAAAGTGCAGTTCCCACCCAAGCTGTGAATTGGTATTTCTGGGTTAAGTGACCAGAAGGCTTGATGGCCCTACTCAGAATTACAGGTTTACATGCTTTCTTTCTCCATCTTTATCTCTGCATTCACAACTTCAGTGGATACTAAGTGTTTAAGCAAAAGATCACAATTTATTCCCTTGAAACAAAAAAATATCACAAGTTCAGGTGACTTGAAAATATACAACGCAAACAAAAGCAAGACAGAAAAGAAACTAACATTTTATTTCTTTTTAGCATCAAAGCTGCTGCTGATAACAGTAATTCAAGAGTGTCCTTATTTTCATAACAAAGCTGGTCAGCCAAAGAGCATTTTCTGAGGAAGCAACAAGAGAAACATGGTGCTGGTTTAGATGGAGGAAATAAACAGGTATGGTATTTTGTTATCTTTCCCACAAATTGTAAAAATTCAAAAAATTATCTGTGGAGGCAGTGTTCAGAGAATATATAAACCAAAGGCTTTTTTTTAATCCTTTACTAATCCCTCACTTATCTCTCCTACTATACATGCATTGTTAACAAAGATACAAATGGAGCAGAGACATTCAGGCATTCTAAAGGAGTTAAATTCCCATATTTCCAGTATAAAATGCAGAATACCCTCCACAGAAAAAGTCTTTGCACTGATCATATCATATTTAATTTTTAAGATTCATGAACATTTTCACACTATTTATTAGCTCGCATATGCATATTTCTGGATTATTGAAATATTTAATTTTTAAAAAAAATTATGGTAGATCTGGACATTTAAAGATAACATAATGATCACCTTTGAATTATACCAATACACTAATTTTTCATTATAATTTAGGAATACATAACAGGAATGTAATTAGATTTCTACAATTTTTATATATATTCTATGAGATAAATTGAGTTAAATATTCATCTTTTGCTAAAAAAAAATACTTCTAGTGGCCAAAGACCAGAAGTTGGTCCATAAGTGATATTCCAGCCCTTTTTTGAAATTTAGTTCAAGATGAAGTTTGGTGAAAATAACGTAAGCTATTGATAGTGAATGCACTACTTATATCTGAAGTGCAGGCCATTCATGGCAGTAATGAATTTGGCATTTGTGTGTTCCATAGACCTGCAAGATTTTGTTACAGGATACAACGCAACTGGAAATTTTAATCTGCTCTATTTCAGACAGTTTGAAAGAGACATAGCTACAAAACTAAAGCACAACTTTGTTTAGCTTAACCTAGGTTTTTGTTTTATTTTATAGGTTACTTCTATCATTTTGATTTTAAAATTGCAGCAGAAGGGAAAACCTTTGCAGATATGACTTGTATAATCAAGTGTTCTTGATTCCACATCCATTCATTAGTGTATATTTTAATGGCTAAATGTAGCAGATTATCAAGTCATCAGGTATGGAGGTGTCTGTGACAATGTTGTTTAATGTTAGATATTCTTCTGAAAAATCTGCTGTTCATTGTGTGCATGATGCTGCTGCTGGAGGAGGTATGAAACAAAGTTACAAACAAAATAAACTAAAAAAAACCCAACACAACTCTTTAGAGACTGGATAAATAGTAAGAAGCATGTTTAATACAACTAATTTATAGATGAATGTGGTGCCAAGCCAGAATACATTAACAAGGTAAGGCTGCAGGGTCTCTAGGTAAGATAATATATTGCTTTCATTAAAAAGCAATCTGCATGGACCTTATCCACTAACACTGGAAACTCTGCAGCTGTCACCTTTATCAGGGGAACAAGAGCAAGCCACTACATTTTAATCACTGGAGTTTGTCAGGAACGAAAAACAGCCAGCTTCCAACAAATCAACAGACATGTATCCTGATAAGGAGAGTGAATTGGAAAAGGACAGCTACACCCCGCACTACACCACCTATTCTGGAGTGATCAAAGCACTGTAATTGTATCAGATAAATCTACTGAATTAGGCTCTGGGATGAAACACACATCTTTTCACAGAACAAATGCTTGCTTACTTGAGTCATCTGTGACATATTTCACTTTTTATTTTGAGTATTCCCAGTAGTTCACAAAGGCATCAGGAGAGAAAAATAGAACACTTGTATCCAAAATCCAACAGCATTTTTTCCAAAGTACCTTTCCTGATCATTACACAGTAATTAATATCTGCACTGCAGTTACTGAACTATTCTTTTGAGTAGCTCTGCCAACAAAAGTAAATATAAATATTTGCTAATACTCCTAGTATATGACTTTGTCATATCTGATTTACACAAGAACAGATATTATTTTTCTATGGTAGATAATTATTCTTCAAAGAGATGTCAGTAAAGAACTGAGAAGGGCAATGCTTGGTATAATAAAAACTTGAAGATTCTTGGAGAATGCATATTATGAGAATCTAATTTTAACCTCTGGTGAAATCACAGTTGTATGGCAACTATATGGTAGGCAATGATAGCAGATGTGAACCCTATTATGGATAATATAACAAGAATTTCCTGTTATAAAAGATGCATTTACAATAAAACTGTAATGGAAAATATTTTTTTTATCCAAGGGAAATACGGAAATGTTTGTTTGCTTGTGGAGAGACAACTGCAACTCTTTTTTTTTTTTTTAAGGTAGGGAGAGACTGATAGACAAGAATTTTTATTTTTTTTTTATATAGACTAACACAGTAAAAGAAAATTAGGGTTTGGGGAGAGGTATTTTCATTTGCAAGAGCCTTGGAGTACTGATTAAACTCAGTGTAATGTAATGGAGAGGTCTTTTAAAAAGTAGTAATTCTAATACTATGTATACAAAGCTTGGAGAGAATGAAATACATCATCTTCATAGGATTTACAGTTCTGAACTCCCCACTAATGTACTAAATTGGCTAACATTAGCCCATTTCCATGAGCTGGTATGAACCTTGGTGACAGTCCAGGTGAGAGCACTTAGCTAAACAGCTGACTACCATTTCCACAGCAATTCAGGTTCTTAATCAGCAATGAGAAGTGAATAAAATAGCTATTACCTCAAAGTAACAGTATTCATCTTTAGAAATACAACGCACAAAGGATCATTACTGTCATCTGTTATTTGTTACTCATTAGAAGACCAAATTTAGGTGATACATGTCTTCTTATTTATAGAATTTTAGAACTTTCTAGCATTCAGCAAATATTCCAAAAAAATCAATTAAATCTATGTTATTGGAACCCTTTAAGGTAGTTTTGTATATCAGATCCATTCTCCAACTGCTTATTAACATACAGTAAACAATTAGCAAGCATCAAAGCCACGGATCTCAGAAATTAATTGGAGTTCATAACCAGAAACTGTGTTGTTAGGCTGTTCTGAGGGCTGAGCCTCAGAGAAAGTATCCTGTGCTTCCTCCATGAGGACACATGTCCCATCTACAGCAATTAAAAAGGCATGTGGAGGCAGGCACCAACAGATACAGTCGGGTCACCACAGAGACTCAGCAAAGTGCCTGAGCAGTTGTACAGGACACGCATCCAAGCCTCAATTAGAAGTCTCAGACAACAGGATTCTGATTCCCACAGGCGTGGAGCGTATGTGATCTGTAGCTGTGTGACTGCTGCTTCCAGAGCCCCTTTACCAGGCTTACACGATTATGCCAGTGCTATAAACCAGAGTTAACAGGACTGTCTGCCATATCTTTCTGCCTGCTTGTAGGCCTGGCTGGCTATCCATGAGAATCGCCAACATGATTACTGCGGTCCTGTGCTAAGCAGGTAGCTAAGCAAACCAGCCCTTGTCACTTTCCCCGCTGTGATTTTGTTCTTGCTAAAAGCGATGATATCCAGGCATCACTGCCCATCTCTCAAACACACCGATTTATGTGTGCAAACACTGCTCCCACATGCTCAGCCACACTGTAGAATGAATCCACAAATATATTATTTTCCCTGGCTTCATTGGGAGATTTTATTTATTTGTTTGTTTGTCTATCTGTTTCATATCACTATGGCCCCATATGTCTTAACTGCTACAGACGTAGGGACACAGGGTTCTAAGATGTAAGATGGCTGTAAGAAGCTCACTAGACTGCAAAGAAAACCTCTTGTTTCCAGGCTGTGTTTAATACTACAATTTGTCTCAAAATATAAGAGAATGATGTTGCTAAATTATTCTGGAACAAAACTGGGAATTATGTTTGCATTTTCTAAATTCTCCAAATATTTATCTATGAAAGAACCCCAGACTGGATTTTGTCATATGCTTGAAACCTATTGTTTAGCTGAAGACAAGAAAGCCAAACATGAAATCAATTTATTCTTATGTTTCAGCCCTCAGAATCAATTATTTTTTATCTCCTCTGCATTTCAACAGTCCTTTTAAGGGTAAAATAATAACCAGAATGGCATGAGAATCAAAGATTTCTTTTTTGGCTGTCATTTTCTTCTGGAATAAAAATTTGTGTAATCCATCATCTGAAGAGCTACTGAAATAAAATCACCAATACTCTGTCAACACTATGAAGAAAGTCCCATTGTCTTTCTGTTTTCTTGTACTTTAGAAGAGAAGATCTGAGTATTTCATGTTGATTGCTTGATTGGCTGCACAGGGACTCTTTAAAAATACTAAAAAATTCACCAGCCTGGTACAAATCAAACACAGGCTTCTATCAATCATGAGCCTGGGGTATTATCAGAGGTTTTTACCCAGAAAGATGTCATTAAAAGTTGCAGAAATTAATTGGTGCCATTAGCTGTAATGGTCTTTCCTGACACGGTTTCTCAAATGTAAAGAAAAATTATGGATAAGGCAAATTCCTCATGGGATTTTTATAGATGCCTGCTTTGTTCTGTTATTGTTTATTGCAAATGTTATTACTGTGATCTATTGCCCCATCATGCTTTGTCTATACTGCTTATACCATTTCACAGCCCACAACAACTGAGGGCTTCTGTCACTGACCAAGATAGCATTTATTTTTAAATTCTATGTTTTATATATTCCTATAGTGATCTCTAGGTGTTAATTTTGTGTTTTAAAATTTCATATTCAAATAGATTTTATTCTGATTGATTAAATGTTGTCAATGATCTTCCTAGAACAATTGTGAATCTTCTCTCAGAATGCTCATCTTCCTCTCTGGTAAGTTTAATTGCTCTACAAATCTGCAGAACCTATTAGTTTATTTCAATTGTTTTGTTTTGCATATATATGAAACAGGTGTGTTAGAAGACAGTTCATTCCCTTCCTTTCTAAATTTATTACTTATAAGGCTATCTTCTTAATTACAAGTTGGACTATCCTGAGAGCTAACCTTCCAGAAAGGTAAATCTGCAAAAACCAGAAAACTAAGAATTCACCCTATGCCTAACAGTAGTGTGTATATAATAGCAAATTAATCTCCCTAGATTAGACTTGAGATTCACAAAAGGTTTCATATTTAATACCAGCAGGTCTTCTTAATGCCATCGCTAAAGTCACATCATGCAATTATATTGCATTGCATTTTCCATTCTGGTTCTTGAAAGATCCACTTAAAGGCATTTGGAACAGTAAGTCTTGGTTTAAAAACCTGACATGGATTAAACTTTAAAGCATACTTTTCTTTATTAAACCTCCTCAGAATATGCTATGTATAATTTATTGGACCTTTAGGCTAACCTGTTTGGTGTTTTCTGTAAAACCCAATAGATTGAGTCAGATATGCATTGGCAATATAACCAAAACCCAAAGTAAATATGCATTGGCAATATAGCCCAAACCCAAGTAAACATGGGCAAAGAGGAAATCCCATTGCTATACTATAGTTTCAGCAAGGGGGGGGGGGGTGGTGCAGATAAAGGGGAAGAAGCTTCCCCTTGGGCTTGGGCTCATCATACTCGTGTGAAGCAGTTTAGAAAGGACCAACATCTTTAACCATCTGCCCAGCCTTCAGTCTGTAAAACAATGATGGTTAGCCTGTCGTCTTTCAGTTTTACTCACCTTCTGTTGTATGTGCTGGTAATCTGTCTCCTGTGCATGCATTTTAACTCTGTCTGCTGATACCATGCTGCTACTCTACGTAGTTCTGATACCTTCAGTGTACAGCTTTCAAACACACACTTTATCTCTTTGTGACTTTCAGTTTGGTTTTGTTTGAGTAGTTTCAGTGCTGTGCTTCAGTGTTCAAATTGATTACTGTGTGCTAAAGTTGTAAATCCTTGCATAGTCCCAGAAAGAGTTTGCTAAAAACAGGAACAATGGGCTGCATGGGCTCAAGGGATAAGTAACACAAAAAATGCAGTTGTTTTGTCCGTATGTTTTGTTTTCTGTGGTGTGGCTTCTCTTGCCGCTGAGAGTCCTATTCTATGGTAGGTCTTTGGTGGCCTATTTTATGTGGCATTATAGTCATATCCTGGTTGTAGTAGTCAAACATTCCCATAGCAAAAGTAAGACCATTGTTATTTAGACTGTTGCTGTCACTTCAGGAAAAAGTTCTACATTCAATAATTCTAGAGGTTGAATGTGTCATTTCTCATAAAGGCAGCTTCTGCAGGGAAGCATGGTGAGACTGAAGGTGTTAAGTCCCATCCTGTGAGTCTCAGATCAATGAGAAATGGCTTTCTCTGCTCATCATTGGTGATATCCAATACCACTACTCTGCCATCTCTTTCTGTTTATTTTTCCATCCTCATCTCTCCATTGTGGGTCAGTCACCCTGTATCATTTAATGGTCCTCACTGGGAGTATTAGAGAGCTGCTGAGAACATCTCTGCATGTTTGGCATCACATTGGGTTGTTCAGGCAATGCTACCAAATTGGCACAAATCTAAGCTGGAGCTCATAGTGATACTGTTTCCATCTGGAATTGTTCTTTTAGGACCGCTAAGGTCACTATCCATATAGATAGGTACTTGTGGGACAACACTGTTCACCATTAAAGCAGCCTGGGTGTGTTTCTTCAGTGTCTGGAGCTTAAAGCAGTGCTTAAGGTTGGGATTTTGCCTCCCTTTGCCTGATCATCTCCCAGATCCATGTGATTTTTCCAGGTGTTTATTATGTGCATGATGCTGAAGCCATGTAGTGAAGGTATGATGCAGCTTGTCTAGCAATGCGGCATTTACAGAAAAAGCTGTAAGTAGGCAGACACATCTTTTTAAAACAACTAAATCAACTGTTCATCATATGGTTTAGATTATTCATTATTTTATAAAGTTGTGATCTATTCTTAAACATCTCACAAAAAGTCTACATTTGACAGCTGGTTTTCAACATCCAGTTCAACTCTCTGTATTTCATGCCTAGAAAGCTAAAATGACGTGCCTGAGATCTCATAACCACTGTGTGTCTGTTTGTACTGAAAATGGAGACCGGGTTGTATGACAGGTGCCTTGCTCATATTTGCTTAATTTCATGGGAAGAAGAGCCCTTGGGTGGTATTCTGTTTCTTCTTTCTCATTCAGACAAATTTGTACAAAGGTACTCGGAAGCAATGCAGCAGAAAGCTTGTGGGTGCCCACATGAGCAACCTGTACCTAGTGCACTCCCTTGGCTGCCAGCTCACAGGATGAGGCCCTGAGGAGATAACATCTACAGGGAGAGTTATCTGGTGCAGTCATTCCTACCATGCAGTGTTATCTTCCCTATACCTCATGGGGTAAGGAGGCAGGTTGCCCTCACTCACCTTTAATTTCCCCCAGGAGCTTATCAAAGGATATATAGTATGGATACAAATGCACCAGCCTGCTGGAACTCAACCTCTTGTTCTGCTTTCCACCAGGTTGCAGTAGCAGCAACCAAGTCTCTGAATGGTATTTCTTAATTATGGTCTATGTATCGCTCTTCTGACAGCCATCCTCACAACGAGGTATAAAAATCAGTCTGCCAATGTGCTCTGGGAGTGGAGTTAGGTTTTCTTAGAGGGTATTTTTCTGATTTATTGAATCTGGTGATCACGTAACAAAGTTAACAGAGGGAAACCTTCATTTTTATCAGGTCATCCATGTAGTCAGGCTATGAGCCTCTGCGTAAAGACTTGGTAAGACACATACACAAAAAGGCCCCTTGTGCTTCCTGTAGTGTTGAGGCAGTGTAAGGAGGGCCTGCTTCTGATTTCTCACTGGTGTAGTTGTGCTGTTCACAGAGGTGCAGAGACAGTATGTGAGAATGAAAGCAGATCCTCTTAAGGTGCTGGAACAATGGGATGCAGACCAGACCAACTCTTTTTCAGAAATGAGTAAGGGCTTGATTCTTGGTTTGTGTAAACTGGCATAGCTGTAACTAGCTTTAGCGGGGAACTGTGGCTATTTAAATCATTTGAGAGACTGGCTCCCAAGGCAGAGCAATGAGAAATGTAGGACAACCAAAAAGAAACAATAGACCATTAGAAGTATGTTGATAATACAGATTTTTTTTTACATATATACTGCAGGCTTGTCTTTAAAATTTTAATCTTTTGCTGTCTTTAACACAGAAGATGATATATTTTTTATATGTTTTCAAAGGTTAGACCCAAAGTCATGCTCCTTTAGAGGTCTTGTGGCTGTTTGTGCTTTTTTGATGTTTGTATCAACATGCAGACCTGATAAGTAGATGAATGACCATGATAAATGTACATAATTAGAAAGTGATAAGAATTGCAGCATCTGACATGAGTTATGTCTCTGTTGTCCAGAAATGGAGATGTTCTGCTTTTATCTTTACTCTCTAATTTCTTAATTAGAAAGAAAGCATATTTTCCACCCA
Source organism: Brotogeris chrysoptera (assembly GCA_030323915.1). Taxonomy (NCBI): domain Eukaryota; kingdom Metazoa; phylum Chordata; class Aves; order Psittaciformes; family Psittacidae; genus Brotogeris; species Brotogeris chrysoptera. Next base: position 16,496 of record JARCZZ010021298.1, on the reverse strand, counting down.
GTGCATATGTATTTGGCAAGCATGCTGTCTAATAACAAGATATCTCAGCCAGTGACCTTATTATAGATACTGCTGCAATTTCTTGTTTAAAAATGTCTTTCCTCCCTGTAGATCATGAGCCACAGGACCAAGCTTTATGCAGTGATACATAACAAAAATTGCTAGACATAAAATCTGATGGGAAAGAAGGATTAAGGCCCAATACAGCAAGCTTTTGAAAATACATGCTCATTTTCTCACATATATGGTCTGATTCAAGTTGCTGGGATTAGTTACATGAGTAATGACACACATGTATTTTGAAAACCTAGCAATTGAGGTCAGATTCTAATCTGAGGTCCCCAGAAAGTCTGGATCCTGAAAGCCTTATAAGGGCAAAATTCCCTCTAATGAGATTTCTCCCATTGATAAGACTCTTGCTTTAGAAAGACAACAGGAGTGTAGCCATTGAAATAGTCATCTAATCATGAGCCTTTACATGCTGTTGGAGAACTAGAGCTGTGGATTTTTATAGAAAATGTGGTCTGTATTCAGCAACCTTGACTTTCCACAAATCAAATGAATGGTCTGAATTTATGTACCATTCAGCACTAGGTTTCTTTCAATCCAGTGATCGTTCATTGTTTTACATCTCTACTCTGCAGAGATTCACACACTTACATGCTTTTCTCAGGCCAAGGAGTTCCACTGAAAAAGGATACGCATATGTGGAAAAAGAGCTTAATGAATTGAACCTGCTTCTTTCAAAGTGAGTGGCAAAACTGTTCTCTTGAGTGAGAAGATTAACAATAATAAAGCTATACCAAGTTAAGATATCCTGCATGCTGTGAGCAGCAAATCTGTATTGGCTTCGAAATCTTAGAAAGAGAAATTAAAATAAGTCTCTTTTGATTACATGCTGCACAACTGTTGTAAACCAGTATTTTATTCTGCCATTTAATTATTTGCACTATTTTTCTGTTACAATACAAAATTACTTGTGCTTAAAAGCTGTTCTGAATCATTGAAAGCAACTACCCCAGATAACTGCAAAAGCATATTGTGGCTTTGTTTTTGATTTGCTTGCAAGCAAAAGGCAAAGTTGTAAAACATCAAAATACTATGTGTAGCAAAGGGAAAAGAAACATTTTGTGGAGTGTGTTTATTTAGATTTTCTTGGTTTCCTTTCAAACTAAGATTTGTTTACTGGAGGCATTACAATTTAGTGAGACAAATTAGGCTAAACTTTTTATCTCTGGTGGTTTTCACATGCTCTGATTGAACTAGTATTTCTTCTAAAGATTGCCTAGGAAGATAAATGAACAAGAGGAGCAATTAGAGTAAGGAAAAACTAAAGATTGGCTGACATGATTTAAGTTTACCTCTAAGGCAGTTTGTCATTTTGTCTCTATAATCTCTATCAGAATTGACTAAAACCGTAAACATAAATCATTATACTAATTTATTTCACCATACTATGGTCTGGGAGAAGAAGATTTCATTTTTTTTTTCAACAGACTTTGGGGGAGTCAAGCATTTGTGGAACTTTTTTTAATACAATAAAAAAAATTAGAAAACAAAACAAACACACAAAAAAAAAAGGGGAGGGGGGGAAGCCAGCTTAAAGACTCATTGATTAGTATTTCAGCTTCTTTAAAATCTGGGTTTTTTTGGTATTAAGCCAAGAAATGTTTCTGTTACCATTAGTAAAATATCTATTAAAAATTCAGAATAAATGGGCATGGATTTTATTTTTTAAGTGACTGCATAAAGCTTAATGCAACACAAAATGTAACACGAGGCTATCAGTTAATACTTCACACTAGACCAGTTAATAAGGAGCCTTCTCTCCTGAGATGCATCAGAACGAAATCTGTAGGACTTTCGAATACCTTTGTGGGAGGGAAACCAGTAGATATCTGAGGACATCCTGCAGTATAAATCTCCATGGGCTGTCACAAGGCCTGTTATAGACTCTCCAAAAATAGAGCTCTGTATATCTTCATTAGGAACTGTACTAACAACACTGGCAGCCTGCAATTTTATTCAGACACTGTGGTAAAGCAAGGATTATATTATGTTGCTCTTGTCAACTGAAGATTTCCTTATCAGTGACTTTAAGGAATGGATTTTCCAGTGCCATTTAGACATCTACATCCTGCCGACTTGCCTGTTTGTGAATGGTCTCATTTGGTATATATGCTAATGGCAGCATTTAGGCACATCACTGCCTAAATTTTTCCCCACAAGGAGCACCATCAGAGATTTTGTCTCCCTCTGTTCCTTTATGCCTCCACTTCCACAGACCCCTTAGGACATAGGCTGTGTGATCCCTAATTTCACCAGCAGCCAGTCACACCAAAACCAGAAAAAAAGTTTAGTTCTGACAGCTAGATCCAATGAAAGGGAGAAGAGGAAATTTGTCTCCAGGTCTGGGAGGGCAGCCTGCAGCTAGATCTGTTTAAACATATTGTGAATATTTTGAGAGTATTTCTAAACCATGGCTAGGGGTGATAATTTGAGGATGACTGGAACTTCAGGATTCTGTTTTTCTATGGATCTGTATCTCTTTGTTGATTTGCTTAGTAGCTCAAGAAGGAGAATATCTGCCACAGTCATTTCCCCTGGCAGATTATTTATAGTTCTCTCTGCCCTGCCTTGGCACCAGTTTTCAGGAAACCATGAAGAGTATAATTTTCTTTCAGACCACTCTCCCTGCATCTCCCATAATGCTATGTAATCAAAGGATTCAAATGATGTTATAAGGGAATACAGAGATAAACATTACCCATACATGCAGAACATGATTCTATAAGCTATTGGTAAATATGATAAACCAGGATCCATCAGTAAGTATTTTTAAGCAGAAAGCTTTAGGGTTTAAGAAGTCTAGCTTGCCTTGATAAATGTTTCAGTTACCAATCTTCCATGTATTTAGACTAAATTCAGCACAAAGAGAATATGGCAGGAAAGTGTGTCCTTCCATTAATTCACTGCTGCTTAACATAATGCACACACCACATACATGCGCATCTCACTGAGAAATATGTACAGGATTTGGTGTTCCACTGATTGCACTGGACATCCATTGTGGGTGGTAGCTCAGCCTCCAGTGGATAGCGATCCCTTGTAGTCCCTGCAGACTACAGAAGCAACCTGCAGGGTCGGGCACAAGCACTGGAATAAACTTCACTACCTGTATTTTCTTTTCCTTCCACTTTAGGCTTTTTTTTTTTAACTCCCCCTTTCACTTCCACGTATGAGTAACTGAATTCCCACTCTTTTTCAGATTTGTATTTCTGGACCAGAGCTTTTACTAGCTGAGCTGCATGAGCAGCTATAAACACAAACAGAAACCTCTGACTCTGAACAAATTCCCACAGAATAAAATAGAATTGCAGGAGCCTTTACTTCTTTTTCAACTTGATTTCCTATGTTTTTTCTTAAAAGACATTCTGTGAAAAGTTAGGTGAGTTTCTTATCTTCCCCCTCTCCCTTTCATAGGTAGACTGGCTATTAGGGCTGGAACAGTAATTTTCATAATAAATGGCAATGTGCGGGAACAAGAAACCACTCATGCCCAAAAATGCCAAAGACTTCTAAACTTCTTTGAAATAGTTCTAAAATCAAGATAAGTGATATAATGAACCAAGGTTAGTTCAACTGCTGCTTTGGCCCTAAAGTAAAAGATGTGATTACGAGGAGCAAATATTTCAGTGCTCTCTATACAGGTAGGCCAAGCTAAATGAAAGCCAGAAAATTCCTGTTTAGTTATAAATTCACTCAATAAAGGGAAAAGAGGCAAACAGTGCCAGGTCTTCTGCCTGAGCAGGAGAAACCTGTTGAGAAAAGGTTCTTCCCAAATTTGAACTCCAGAGGGCAATAATCCACAGCATGACAGGTATGTAGTCATTATTAAAAAAAGGTCATTTCCAATACCTTTCTTCATACTACCAGCAGGGCGGGGTTCATGCCAACAGGCACATAGCAGTGGTGAGTGCAGCACTTACAGCCAGAGTTGCCAGAAGTGTAGCTGGTAACACAGTATGGAATTATTTGGGCTCACATAATTCAAGCAGCAAACACTCTTGCACAGCTTAGCTAATGCAACACACTATTTAACTCTGATTAATCAGGAACAGAAATATCTAAATATCACTAAATTCCTTAATATTATATTTGGTTTTTGAAAGATGCACCGGATAAGTCGTATGTTTTTCAAGTAAACCACTCCCAGTCTTGCTGTGTTGCTGGCAATACCTGTAAACCCCCCTCAAGCTTCTTACAGCTATTTAGTTTGGTTTATTTTTGCATTCTTTTAAAAACACCTAAGTTTTAGTGTTTCTACTCTTGTGCCATCAGCTGGAGCAATAACAAGGGTTCTTCAAAATTCCACAAAGCTTTTGGATGATGACATACTTATAAAGGCAATACATATGATACCAGAACATTCCTATCTACCCTGTTAATCCCAGAAATGGGCACAGTAATTACAGATTTGTTATCCCTGGGTGAAAGTCTTATTTTTAAAGCTGGAATCATCGCATGGGGCTTAATATCGTCATGCTTGCCTTTAACTAAATCTAGAATCTGTTCTATTACCGCCTTCGTACTGAAAGCCCTACATTTGCCTGATTTAGATTCCTAAGGGCTGTATTTCCTTTTGCAGTGATAACCTCTTGTGGCAGTGGCATTACACTGTACCCAGGAAACTGCTGTGCAGTGATACTGAAGAGGATCTTTTTTTAATTATTATTCCTCCTTACTAATAAGAACAAAATTTTTTACTGACACAATACAAAGGGACACTGAGTGAGGGGATCATATCCAAGATAGAAGTAAAACTCAAATTTACTTTTAACTCTGAGTTCAATGTGAGTTGAAAATAGAATGAGCAAATCTTTCTCTGACAATTGTGAAAGCTCTGGCATATAAATTCACAGGTCAGGCAGTAAGGGTTTATAAGAAAACTGTGATTCCACTATCAACTTTACATGTTCATAATTAGCAGTTTATAGCTAAGGGAAAACAAATGGTCTAAGCAACTTAGTCTCCCAGAGTTTGATACCATTGTTCAATAACTAATTCGGCCAGGATGGATGGGGCTTAGAGCAACCTGACCTAGTGGAAGGTGTTCCTGCCTGTGGCAGGAGATTAGAACCGCATGAGATTTAAGGTCTCTTCCAACCCAAATCATTCCATAATTCTGATTCCCCGATTCTATGATTTTGTGGAGAAGCTTAAACAAAGCTACCTGTACTTCACTGAAGTATCTGATACACTCTAACATGGAATATCACCAGTTAAGGTTGAGATTAACATCAGAATTGTGAAATTGATGATAATTTGCTAAAAAAGAGGTGGCAGCTTGCTCTTTTTAACAAGAGATTAAACAGCTGCTCTAAGGTTACAGGTGGAGCTTCTGAGAGGTCGTGATGGGGAATGACATTAGCAGTCTTTGCACAAATTACACAGTTATCCAAGGTGCAGAGCCGAGAGGAACTGTCAGCAGCAAGGGATCCAAGTGTTCTAAGGGAACAACCAAGTAACAGCGAGAGTTACAGTAACAGAAAAAAAAAGGCAACTTAATCGTAAAACCTGCCCAATTAATAACATAGGTACTGGTAAAAATCTGTGCTACATTTGAGAAACTTGAAAATGAGAGACAAACAGCAGTGATCATAGATCGCAATACAGTCCTCAATCATATGAGAAGAAAAAACAATGAGATATATATATGACCAGAAATATCGTACAGCGACATTATACAAAGATTTACTGAGACTTCATGAGGATGTATGTGGCATGTAAAGTTTTAGTGTCTGTTAAAGATTAATGAAGTCTGCAGGTGTTGAGAAAGATGTTCAGGGAAGCTTACAAAGTCATTCCCTTCTACTCACATCTCTTCGATGTGTCTTCAAGGTGAAGAGAGCTCTGTTTTGACTGTGATGTCACAGAAAATGGCTCCTTGTATGTGGATTTGTAGTTGTCATTAATTTTATGAGTTGCATGCCACTCTTTCAATTTCACTCACAGACTCTCTTCCTAGACATTCTTTATTTCAAGGGCAAGTGTTTTTTTGGAGGTCTTTTCCAATGGTGTCTTTTCTGAATAGGAAAATGCAGTGTCTTTGGCTTTTGCCAGAGTGTTTCTTCTTGCCCTTTTTGTAGACTTAGAGTATAAAATGTTTCCTATGTGCCATGCTAATACCAATGCTAGAACAAACCTCAACGTTGAATTAAAGTTCTGAGGTTATATGAAAGAGCACTTTCAGGTTAGGAGTAGGTGTGCTTCAGAGATCTCTGAATCAAAACTGAGGCAGGCAAGTTGAGAAGGCTACACAGAAAATATGTTAATCCTCATCCTACAGTGTGACTAACAGAGAGTGGGGGGGGGGGAGGCGGGGGAGGGATACTTCCTGTGAAAGATTTTCTGTAGATTTTAAATCATGTCTTTGGTAGGACACATTAAGAAAAAAAAAAGCTTGCATTTGAAGCACAGTTCACATGAGCCTGTCTTTGCCTCACTGAGCAGCTTTGCATCTGCATTAAAAAATAAAGGCATAAAAGTAACGCCTCGTATATGCAATTAAAGCCGCCCACATTACCAGAATTTCCATTACTACTGATGCATATCAGTCTTCATATATGTAAAAACAATTGGGTTTGCTCTAGATCAAGCTTGTCTGTATCAAAAGCATGTTGTACATTTTAATGCCAAACATTACTACTATTCTGTAACGTGATTTTATATCTATTAATTATGTGTTGCCTTTTCCACCCTTGCTTTTCCAAATCTCTCCCTTACATCTATTTGCTACTCAAGACGCACACAAATGAAGTATATTATACAGTGGAACAATTAGTATTTAATGATGCAGTTTTGTTCCCTATATATTTTAATAATTGTCACCTAAATTTATATCCTACCTTTCTGACTTTTTGGGCCTGTTAGAGTTTTTGAGCCTGCTGATAGAGTGCTGATGCTGAGCTACAACTCTACCCTGTACTTTGCTCCTTGAAGAATGTATCCTTTGCTAGAGCATCTTCCATGCTGGCCACTGATTTCCTGCATCTCCAACACTTTAAAAAGCCCCTGTAAGTTAGTTTCCACTATTTCCACCAACGGTCAAGGTAAAAGGGTTGCATGAATAGTAGCAAGGGGTTGTGTTTTAAGGTGTCATCAAACCTTCCCATACATAAACCTGTGATGAGCTGTGTTTAGTTACTTTTATTTGTTTTTCTAAGAATGGTTTATTGAAGTACCATAGTATATGAGTCCATACTGCTAGGTATATTTTATTCAAATGCATCTTTCAAAATGGGAGAAAAGGTAGGACAGACAAAATGTGATTGCTAACAAGAGCTCATACAACTTTCAAAATGCGACATGGCAGGCATCTCTTCACACTCTGGGCAAATGGCACACGGTACTGGGAGACATTAGGTTTTTAAAAGTGAAGTTAAACTGATAAATTAGACTTCATTTATTGAACAGCAGTTACAGCCAATTGCCCAGGGAGTCATTTGACACCTTTGAAGACCCTGCTAACTTAATTGGTGATAGTTTGGGGGCTGAAGGAAACATTTAAGTCTGTAGCAGCAGGACACCATGCAGCATGAAAATGGAGAAGACAGGCATTCTCACTGACAAGGGGAGTCATATATAGATTTTTGTGTCCATTGTTTTTGCTTATTTGTGTGTGTGCTTTACTCAGTCAATCAAATATAATTGACACCACTGGGTTCTGTTGTTTCGTGGATGACAGGAGTTAATGCAAGAGAAAAAAGCTGGAAGTAAACTTCCCCCTGAAAGGCTGTGTAAAGGTTTTTCCACTGGGCTTGTGACATTTTTTGCTCAATTGTATTAATTGATGTAGTGACAAGGCAGTTGGAAAGATGATGGATACTGATCACTACACTTTTCTTTTTTTCTCTCTTTTTTTTTTTTAAAGTATCTGGGCATTAACATAAACTCTGCCTTTGTGCAAGAAGTAGGAATGCAGCCAGTAATAATGTAAAATGAAGGCTTAAGCAGCTGCAGGCAGTTTATGTGACTCAACAGCTGGAGATTCCTATAGAACGAGCAAGGAATGTTGCCTTGGGACAGACTTTTTATTCAGGACACCGATGTCCCCACCATGAGTTTTCTGTTCTCTTTTTCCACATGTGTTGGAGCCCTCCAGATGGACCAGTTTCTTGCATCAGTTCAAAGGGCTAATCTGGCTCTTCCTAATCTGGGTCTTCCTTAGGTTTAAAGTATCTCCAAATTCAGGTTGGAAATATAATTGCCTGAATGAGGTGACAGAAGAGGTCAGTAGATTTTGGCTTTCACACTTAGTTGCCACAGTTAGGAGACTGGCTTCCAGCTCTGCAGAGTACAAGCGTAGTGATTCTTGGATTTAAGATATGATGTAGTAGCTAAACTGCACATTTCTGTGAGGATGCTGACAAGATCACACGCATATTGTTATTCTGCCTCACAGCTTCTCACAGAGGACACTGTAGTCCCAGCACAAAGGAGATGCCCCACATGAACATCGACCAAGTTCAGAGAGAGACAGAAGCAATGTGACAACACAAGAAGAGCACTGCTTTTGAATATACATACTTTATCTGAGCTAACATAGACATCAATCAGTCAGTTTCCCAAAAGATACCATCTCTGGCATTGCCTCAGTCTGTAAATTCCATAATCTTAGTTTTTTTGAAAAGGCTTGTTTCTGAACCTCATTCAAAGGAGGTGGCTAACAAGAAAGTTTGTAGGAGTCCAGGCCTCTAAAAGCGAAAGTCTGAGGCCTTGACACAAAAATGTAAGTACACCTGTGAATCAATGTTAAGGATAGCATAGGTATCTTCTATGAACCCACAGGCCGAATGAATATTGAACCAGTCATACTCTTCCATTTAGACATTGTCTGCAGTTGTGGTTACTAGGCTGTGATAATTAACACATTCTGTGTGTTAATGTCCTAATTAAAAACTTGGCTTTAAATGTCCCACCATCTTCTTCTGGATCCTGTTACCTTTTACAGGGTTAAGTCCTACAGGTCAGAGGAAGTTGTTCCCAGAGATCTCATCTAGATGCAATGTTTCATGAAGAAAATTCAAGTAAATGCAGGAAAACCAAGGTCCTTTTTTTTTTCTTTTTTTCATAAGTACATAATTCCCATAGGTGCCTCTATGCCATAAACATTTGCTTCAGCAACTTGAAATAGAAGAGTTGTGCCCACAGCTTAAGTGACCTGAATTCACTTCCTCCACTACCACTGGCATTGTGTGCTAAGGTGGCAATTTAGAGTGAGAGCCACAAAAGAACTTCATGTATGCTCCTTCTGGAAATTCTCAGTACAAAATATTTTCCTCCCACAATGCAGGAAGCCTCATAAGAACAGGATGCGCACAAAAAGGCAACCTGTCTAGGAGAAGTCCAAGTTGACCAAAAGGAAATATCTGGATGAGACAGACACAGCTCTGTTCTTCTCTGTGAGTCAGCGAAATATGGGGGGATACCTCTTTTAGCCAGAACTGTAGCCTGGTATAACCACTTTTCTCTATATTTCTAACACAATTCTTCTCACACATCATGTTTCAGCCTAGCCGGCAACCCAGAAACCACGCAGCCATTCACTCACTCTCCCCCTTTCTCCCCTTCCCACCCCCCCCCCACCCCCGAGGGGTGGGGAGGAGAATCGAAAGAATGTAAATCCCATGGGTTGAGATAAGAACAGCCCAGTAACTAAAGTGTAACACAAACCATTACTGCTAACTCTAGTAATAATAATTATAAGGAAAATAACAAGGAGAGAGAATGAAACTGTTCACCACCCACCGACTGATACACAGCCCAACCCAAGCAGTGATCTAGCCCTTCTGGGTGACTGCCCCCAGTTTATATACTGGATATTACCTGCTGTGGTACAGAATACCTCTTTAGCTGCTTTGGGTCAGATGTTCTGTCTCTGCTTCCTCCCGGCATCCCCTCCTCCCTGGCAGAACATGAGACTCAGAAAGTCCTTGGTCAGACTAAACATTACTGAGCAGCAACTAAAAACTTCAGTGTTATTAGAGCTGTTCCCAGGCTGAAAGTCAAAACCACAGCACTGCACCAGCTACTGAGAAGGAGAAAAAATGGCTGCTACTGCTGAACCCAGGACACAGGGCTACATTGGCTCACAAGGAAAGGTGCCTGGTCATGGGTTCACTGCCTTCCTCTTTCTGATGTGGAACAATGCTTTGTACCTGGGCTTGGGAAAGCATCATGACTCCAAGTCTATATGACACCAGATGAAGGTTGTGCTATTGGCTCTTGCTGGAGCTGTTTCAGGAGGGGGTGGATCCACCCAGCCTGCAGCCAGGTTTCTGCTGGTGGTGACTGAGGGAAATCATTCTCCTATTTGAGCAATGAACACTTTGGCACAAGGCTTCTCTGATTGTTCACCAGCAAAAGTGAGTATGAGTTTTGCTGGTGGACATATGAGAATCTGGAGACTGTCTCTTTTTGTATTTGCAAACTGCAAAATTATTTTACCTGTATTTACCTGTATTGCACAAATCCCCAGGAAATGTGCAACAAAGAGAATCCATTGTTTCCCTCTGATTTCAAGTCTGACAGACTTTCCGTTTTGGATGCCTTTGTGTGCCTGATCGTGGTGCATAGTGTGCGATAGAAGAAACAGTCAGTCTCCTGCAAGAGCAGATATCTCTAGAAAAAAAGTGGAAACATTTACAAAATAAATCATAGATAATCAAAAAGAAGGTACTAAAAGAAAGTAGACAATGTTAGTGTAGAATTAACTTAATAGTCAGTGAAAGAGTAATAAATAATTTCTTGTTATTTCTTTTGTGCTTATTGGTGCAGTTTTCCCGTTTGGAAAGTGGAGGTCCATCAATACAAAGCTGCAGTCGCTTCCAGGTATTTGACTGTTATAATTTCTAGTCTTACTCAAAAACCCATAATAAGCTGCATACAATTAGACTGTATAAATGACTGTGTACTTTTAGTGTACAAGCTGATGTGGGGGGGCTTTGGAACTAGGTGATCTTAAGGTCCTTTCCAACTCTAACTATTCTATGATTCTATGATTCTATGAAATGAAGAACCAGTCAGAGATGTATTTCTGCTTGAACAATGCCGAGTAGCTATCAAAGGGAGAGCCATGAGTTTCACACTTCATTGGAGGATAGAGTTGTCTACTGACAGTGCAGGATCCTGGTATAAAGTTTGATATCTTTGCATACATATGGGAAGAAAAATCTTTGGTTTTATAAGGAGTACTAAGGTCAAGTAGCAGGGTTATAGACACTACACATCAGCAAATAAGGAAGGGAGAAGCTAGGGAACGGCAAGCCATCTGAATGACGGAAGAGGACTCTTGTTTGACGTAAGCTTAGTGTAAGCAGCTGAATTTCTGTTCTGTTGATTTTTCAGCTTTGACTTTTGCATGTATAAGTGCTCTGCATTTTTTCAGATTTTATGGGCAATTAATGTACTTAGACTGCTTTGATTAGTGGCTTAAGGGAACTGGAAGACAACATTCCTTTCCTAAGGATGTGGTGAGACTACAAAATGGGGCCCAGGGACACTTAAAACATTTCAATTCCTCAACACATCTTCCACACTCTAACCAAAGGGCATGAGACACCCAGTTGAGCTGCACAGCCCATGGTAAAGTGTACATCACACAGATCAAAGGAGGCAGAAGCTTCTCAGTGACTGCTGATGATGCTGAAGGCTCTCTGAAGGCAATAAAATACTGGGACAGAGGCTTTAGCTTGGAGGCTCACAGAATGTGTCATCTTCACAAATGTGTCACACTTGTGAAGATGAGATTTTCTTGCTCAAGTAGGAACCTGTAAAATTATGAGGAAGCCAAAAGTCAGTATCTTGAAGGAAAACACAAAACTTAAATTATTCACCTGATTAAACAGAGCCTTCATGATGATACTTTTTATTTTGGTGTCAAGTTCATCTAAAGCATTTGAATTTCATTAATTTCAGTACACTTTCAGTCACATCCCTGTAATGTCTAAGCATATACAACAGTGCAACATGGAGTATGACACAAAGAGGTGATTTCTCTGGGGACAACATACACAGCAAACTGCACAACTAAATCTGGAACTCATTTTTTCTGGAACCAGTGCAAAGACTTGACCTTTGAAATGTACTGTTATTTCAAATGGAATTAGTATATTAATGTCATTGTAATTTGGCAGGCAGATTTTAAAATGTGTAAACAGAACCAGCCACCTTCTACTGCCAGGGAAAGCACCACATGTCTGGAATTGTGGATTTCTTCCAAGATGATATGAAAATGGTAAGGTGTTATGTGAAGTCCCCTGGAGGTCCAGCACTACAGAAAACAAAACAAAAAGGACAGACACACAAAGGATGATTTGACCATATGCAGGTGAAATGGGGTTTGGAGCAGTTTTTATCATTATTACTAATCTTTCCCCTTTGGATCCCTTACAGATACTTTTCAAAGTATTGATGTCACCCTGGAGTTGACCTTACTGATTAATCCTTCAGAAGTTTGATCATATATGTATTGATTTATGTTTCTGTGATGTGTTGTGTCATTATATGAAATAGGAGCATGGCCTGGCACCACTGAAAAAATCTGTCAGTGGATGTTTTGTTCCATTTCAGCAGGAAATTTTTGTTCTATACAGCCTTTTATGAACAGAGAGGGAGTTATTTCCAGCCATTCACGAAACTGAAATAGCTCCACAGTGTTAGTACAGTGTGAAAAAAATGTACAGACACCCCCCCTGCAGATGTTTTTAATTTTCTGTTTAATTTTTCCAATGTGATTATGGCAGTGTGGGAAACATTGGCAGCAATGGCTGAGTCTGTAGTCAGCATTCTTTCTGGTTTTCATTATGAAGTTGGAAATGCTCCTCTGTGCTAGGAAGAAAATCCAGCAAAGTTTGGGAACTATGGGTCTAGAATCGTCTATCTTTTCATAGTGGAATGGGTTCTACTTTCAATCAAAACTTAGGAAAATAAAAAAGATGAATAGTGGTATTTCTTGTTGAGATGAGGAATATCCTAACTTAAGCCTCATCATAAAAATTTTTTTAGTTATTCTTTGCTTGTTTGCATGGTAAGTAGTTAAGTGCCTACGATAAACAAGTGGAAATCCTTATGCTAAAAATTGGAAGGAATGCTGAATTTGTTCAAAGCAAAATACTTCTCAAAGTATTCCATAAACTGTCATTTGTGGGAACTATGATGCCCTTACGAAAACTCACTAATGCATGACACAGCTTATCTTTCAATTCACCATCATCTATTGAAGAAAAATCATGCTTTTGTATTTATTATTCTTCTTGAAGTATACTGATTGTTTTACAGAAGACATGGAAATACATGATGCTTATTCAAGAGGCTTTCAGTGTGTGCTTCAGCTGTATCACAGTTATTGTGACCAAAATGGAGGCAGCAATGGATGTATCCCAGTATTAAAAATATGTGATTCTACACTGTAGTACTGAGGAGTACACTCTCATACATCTGTCAGTCCCTTTATGCTAAGTCGTATATGCTATAGCTTTTAATCAAGCAACGTTTTTTATTTCCAAGCCATCACTTGCATACTCCTTTGGATCCATATACATGCATATGGATGATGGTGCACATTAGGCAACTACAAATCTATCTACAATTGTATTTCAGTGTTGCTTTATCTGTGTGCAAATGTGAGTTTTTGTTTGGTATTTGTGTAAAGCTAGATTTGCCTATTTATTCTCTGGCTGGATTTGCAGCAATGGAAAAGCTGCTGTGTTCTCTTAGACAAATTAAATGAGGTTATACTCTGTGTGATGTGTGCTGAGACCAGCTCTGCCATGCAGAGAAGTGCACCTGATCTATGTGTACATGCCAAAAGAGCTCAACAAATTTGGTGATACTCCTTTTACATCTTCAGTAGGTAAATTTTGTCTTAAGATATACAGGGATCCTGACTAATCTGCTGAAATAGTGGATGTAAAACAAGCAGAGGTTTTAAGTTAGAGAAGGCTTGAACAACTGTACCTAGCTGCCCATAGAATCATTAATGCCTTGTGGCATATCTCCAGGTTATGGCATGAAGCCACCACTGCATCATTTCCTCAGTTTCCTATGCACATCACAGGTGAATGCAGTCCTAGACTCAACTTTCTTGCAGTAAATACTATGGGAGCTGGCTTTTTAAATATATCCGCTATTGATATGCTTATGTAATTAAGCTTATCTAATGGCCTTTATTAGTACGAACTGCCTTTTCCTACTTTATAGTTCACATCTAAATTACACATATTAGCTCCAGATTTCAATAAGGCTTCAAAGGATCTAGGTCTGAAGAGTGCATCAAGGAAGCAATAAATAAATAAGAGTAACATCTATAAAACACTATCTGCATGTGGATATTATAATGGAAATGCATTACTTTTGGTAATGTCTTGGGTTTAGTATCCGAAAGTTTGATACATACAGTACAAAAATAATGTTTTGCAAAATCTAAAATTGCAGCCCGTCAGAGCACTGCACTTCTGCTTTTTCACTCATAGTCAAGGCAGGTGATTTGATGCATATGCAAATACGTTAAAGTTAATGGTCCTTTTATGAATGCAAGCACTTGCCAAGATTGACTGTAAAATCTGAACCCTCTTTGAGAAATAAATGAAAGAACAGCTTTTGAAGAGATTTCTTGGCAATTTTAATTAAACCTGCTCTAAACCCCAAAGTCATTTAGGCAGAAAAATGAATAGAGAAAGGTCAGGAAACATGGAATGATGTTGAGCCTTTCAGTGGGTTGTCTTATCCTTCTGTTTTTCCTGAACCTATGCCAAAGTCATATAGGTCTAAATTTGGTTTAATACTATGTTTGTGTGTATGCTTGCTTTTGACAAGCAGGATGATTTTTCAGCTGATATAAACCAGCATTTTGGATCAATGTTATTAGTGTTTTACATCAGTGGAGAATGCTGCCTGTACTATGCAGCTGGCATGCTAAAAAAAACAACCTATGGGTTTCTTGATGTAGGGTGCATCTTCCTTAACACATTCATAGGTAAATGAATGTGTGATGTGCAAGAAATACTTGACAACCGATGCAGTTGGATTCATGTAATAGCCACAATAGCTGTAGAATTCACTCTAGCTCTTGACACCTGCTCTTCACCTACCAAGTGTCATCATGCTTGCATGTTGGGATGAAGCTGGCAGCATTTTTGCAGGTCCTCCAGGCACTTGTGGTTTTTACTTTTCACGGTAATATATTAAAAACAAGCAGAGCAAACTGTTGGTGTAGTTATCCAAAGTTCATTTTCTCTTTCTGTTTATTTTCCTGCAATTGCTTCTTTAATGCACCCTTTTGATCTAGGGAGGAGAGGTTTAGTGCTGTGCACAGTCACATGCTCCTTGGGAAAAGAATAAATAGTCCCAGGAAAAGAAGGGGAAGAAAGCAAATTAAAATAATCATAATAATAAAAAAAAAAGCCTGAAGATTGACTGGGGGCCCTTGTGGATTTCTTCTTACACCAGGGCATCATTTATGTCTATGTTCTTCCATCTACCTTGTTTGCAGTAAATAGCTGCCCATTATGTCAGGTCAGGCAAGCGCAGTGGCGTCACAGCTCAGCAGCCATGAGCAGCTTGCCAAGCATGCAGGGGATGGTCTCCAGGGAGCAGACACGTGTGTCAAGTTCTTGAGCTGTCAAGGCTCAAAGCGACAGTTTATCTGGAGGGTTTAAAACATACTTGCAAAGTTTCCCCTTCTTCCCTTCCCCCCTCCTCTTGTTGACAATCTGCCTGAAAGAAGACAGATGCTGGAGCAGTTTTCTTTAGACCTATTTAATTCCACAAGGTGCAATGTACCAAATACGATTCTGCCAGTCTTTTAAGAGACCAAGTTGAAGAGGCAGACATGTTGCTGTGGGGAGGGCAAGGTGTTCTTTATGTAAGCACAAATATTTCAAGGTGAATCTGATTCTGTCATTATACTTTCCTTATGCTCTTTGCCCACAATAAACAAACTGCTTTAAAGTTCCTTAAGTGAACAAAGAATTGTGTATGGGATGACATCTTTCAAGATGCTTTTCAACCCCATTGCAGTTGAATATTTTATAGCCCTTTAACACAGCACTAAGTTATCAACAGGGGTTTATGAATGATGCCAAATGCAAGGAACGATGCCAAATGCAAGGAACCATACCAAGTGCAAGGTCCTACACCTGGGTTAGAGCAATCCCAGGCACAGCTACAGGTTGGGCAGAGAAGAGATTCAGAAGAGCCCTGTGGAGAAGAACCTGGGGGGCTTGATCGGTGGGAAACTGAACATGAGCCGGCAGTGTGAGCTCACAGCCCAGAAAGCCAAACATATCCTGGGCTGCATCAAAAGGAGCGTGATCAGCAGGTTGAGGGAGGTGATCCTGCCCCTCTACTCTGCTCTCCTGAGACCTCACTTGGAGTATTGTGTATAGCTCTGATGTCCTCACCATAAAAAGGGCATGGTACTGTTGGAAAAAGTC
>JARCZZ010021297.1:0-19553 GCA_030323915.1 Brotogeris chrysoptera | reverse complement strand
CCTTGTTGAACTTCATGATATTTGCATGGTCCCACCTCTCAAGTGTGTCAAGGTTCCCCTGGATCCATTCTCTTCCCTCTAACATGTAGACGAAACCATATGGGTTATATGAGATATGCTTTTAATTTTCTCCTGCTCTCAGTGACAGCTGGACATCCCCAGGAAACAAAAGCTTTGTGTGCTCCAGTAAGCCAGTATGATTTAAGAACACAGCTGGTGTATATGTTGATAAAGTAGTTTCTCTACATTCTGTTTGGAAAGAAAACTAACAGGAAGCTATAGACAAGGCAATAAACATGACCAAACAAGAATAAAATTAAGCCATTCACCTTATAGCATGTCTTTTCTATAACTATAAATTTTTTCAGATATTCTGTCACCAACTTCAGAAAGCTTTTTCTGAATGCATAATTTTTTTTATAGTGCAGATGTACATGAAAATATATTAAAACAAGTGTAAGACTATGGCTGTAGATCAAGTCACTCTTTAATTTCTACAAATTCTATTTACTGTTGTGAATATATTTATTTCAAAATAGACGTGCTATTATGCTCAAAGGGGAAAAGAACACTTACGTTTGTATATATGCACACAAAAGGAGCTTATAGGCATGTATAAAAATTAAAATATTAATGAAATACATCTTACCTTTAGCATGAAGCAAAATATTGCAGCAAAATATAAACTGGCTCCTGGGGAATGGAGGAAATTCAGGTTATCTTGCAACAGTTTTCTATATGCTTAATGGAAATTATGCTGCAAAAAATGTATCCTCAAGCAATGATGTCTTGGCATCAGATTACTCTCTATGTAGTGCTTTTCATATTAATATTACCAGGATTGATATATACGGGTTTTGGTTAAGTTTTGTTTTAAAATTTAACATTTCTTTCTTTTTTAAAGGTTGCTATTAAACACTTTTTTTTAGATTTTTTTTTTAAAGTTCACTTCAGTAAAACCTGTAAAGTGCAGACTGGTCTTTTTCTTATTTTCACTTTTTCATTGGAGGAGACAAAAATATTTTTATTCTGTACTAAACTGTATTGAAAGAGGGGCTATCAGATAGATCAATTAGGGTTACGTAAAGCAATGATGCTCTGCTCATATAATCAGTGAAATGTGTTTAAGTGCCAGACACTGCACAGTGGCCAATCCATCTAAAGGATCTGTTCTTACGCATATAACAATGTTCCTTGAGGCTTGTATGTGACTCTCACCTTCTAAAGTAAAGTTTCTAAACCAAAGCTTTATTAACTGTATAATATTTGTCACCATTCACTCAGGACCAAATTGAATCTGGATTTATATCCTGTATATGACGTATCCTATAATTGAGCTGCTTCACAGTGCCTTTAACCTGATGCTATGTTATAATTACAGCCTCACCTTCAGGGGAGTTGTACATATCACTATTAATTTGAATGCTAATAGCTGCAACTGTTGTTTATTGCCTGGAAATTAAAGCTTGTTGTCATAACTCTGTAAGTTCAGTAATGTTTCTTGACATACCATAAGAAAATACCAAAGCACTGTAGTGTATATTATATAAACTGCATATTTCTGTGAGTTGTTCCATCTGGTGCACATATATATGACTTAGACAACTCTCTGTGTCTCCTGCAGCAGCACATCAGATCACCAAGCAGCTGTGCTATGGTACACTGTCTGAAGAACAAGGGATGTGAGACCAGCCTCTCCAAGCTGCATTTGCCCTTTGGGTACTTCTTAGATATACAACCGTCACAGAAGAACCTCCATTGCAATCTTACGTTCTTCTAAATGATAAAATGAATAAGGGATGGATGGATATAGCTGTGTAAATATGAATGATTGGAAAATCCTGCCTGAAGATTTTAAGGGAATCCATTAATCTTTTGCTGTTACTTTTATCTGTTAGCACAATAAACAAATGCATTTGGCATGATATGACCAGCTACATGCCTTTAAATTTCGTTTATTACTTATTAAACATTTTCAAGTATTATTATATATATTCTTCCCTAAGTTATGGAAAACTAAAAAAAAATATAAATTAAAGTATGCATTTCTTTCTTTGTGAATCTTCCCACCAGTAACCTTGTTTATATTCTCTATCATACTTGAAGAAATACAAAAGCCTGCATATAGGTTACCAAATGGGAAACAGTGAAATGCTGAAGAGAAAGTACATCTCTCCTGAGTAGTTAAAAAGATATTTTTAGGGCAGACAGTGACTGGGGAAAATCACAGTTATGGATAAAATGCTGAAATTGTTGAGAGGACTTAGTGTGCTCCTTATATTTCTACTGTCCAAAGCCCATCCAGGCAGCATAATGGTTACACTAACTGGATCCTCTCATCTCATGGGGATTTATTTTGCATTGGCCATATATCAAACACTGCCATAGTAAGTTCATGATAGTAGTGATAGTGTTTGAATACCTCTCCATATCCACCACATTAGGAATGACAAATTGACAGCTTTTTGCTTTGATCTATGTTCAGATTATTAAAAAGTGCAGATTTTTAAGACAGAGAGGAGAGAGAAGCAGAGAACAAACAAGAAATAATGGGCCATTTTTCCTTCCCAATGAAATATATCTATCAGTCCCCATCATCTTTTGTGAAATTCTGTAACATTATAAACATTTCTTCTGGTCATTAAAGTTCAGCTTAGACAAACTGTTCTATTTTGATACTCTGAGCATGAAAGGAAATCTGTCAGTCTTTCTTCTTTGAAGGTAGGTCACAGGAAAGAAGTTTTAGAAATGGTGGAGATAAGCTGTTTCCTTCTTATAGAAATTGTTTTCTTTAAATAAATATTAAAGCTTAGTATATATATTTATATACATACCCACACATAAGCATATACGCATAATGCCAGAGAAACATACAAGAAATGGAGCTTAAACAAACATATATTAAAAAAACCAATCAAACAAAACCCTGAAAAAAAAACCAAACAACCAACCAAACAAAAAAAAAAAAAAAACACAACCCTACTAAACTGGAAAACTGGATAAACATACCTCTCTATCTAACAGGTAATGCTAATACTCAATTATCTGATAATCATTTGATTCTTAAACACTGAATGAAAGACCAGCTATTATAAATCATTTGTTAAAACTTCCAAATTTACTCTGTATGGTTTTGGTTATTTGTGTATATTCATCTATTCCGATAAAAATTTTAGCTGATTTCATTTGCCTTCAAGCCATTTTAGAAAGGAGACCATGACAAAAGAATTATGTGACCTAGAACGTATTGTCTTGAAAAGTGGATTTTATAAACAGATTTTTAAGGACCTTCATACAGGATATGAAATACTGATAGGTGAAGAAACTTAAAGGTTTCTGAGAAGCATCTTTATAATTGCTGCTTTTGGACCTATAACTTTTTTCTTTTTTCTTTCTTAAAGGAGTTTAAAAGTGAAACCCATGAAACATAGGCGGTATAAACCTGGCCCAAAGTCATAATAAGCATTATTACAATAAAAGTAGTCATATTTCTTATGTTAGACAGCTTGCTCAGCAAATAAGAACATCTGATTATCCCTTTAAATATCATAACGCCATAGAATCACAGACTGGTTTGTGTTGGAAAGGATTTTAAGATCATCCAGTTCCAACCCCCTGCCACAGGCAGGGATACTTTCCACTAAGTCAGGTTGCTCCAGGCCCCATCCAGCCTTGCCTTGAACACTGCCAGGGATGGGACAGCCAAAGCTTCTCTGGGCAGCCTGTGCCAGGGCCTCACTGCTCTCACGGTAAGCATTTTCTTCTTTGTATCTAACCCGAATCTCCCTGTAGCTCATATGTAATTGTTTAGAAGTATAAATCAGCAAGGCAGTATTTTCTTATACATCTACATGCATTTCTCATAACCTAGAATGAAATAGGGGAAAATATATAAATAGTAATGTTCTTCAGGTTTTAAAAATTATGCCAAGATGAGGGCTAAACCAGGAAAAAAAATCTTTACCTGATTATGGTAATTGTTTTTTTCAATAATAGTTATCATGCATTTCCCCAGGTTATAGGATTTTAATGACTATAAAAAAATATAGAGGAGGACTGCCCAACAAGGTACTACAGTTGGGTTTTTTGGTTGTTCTGCTTAGGGATCAAAAGAAAGAAGATTAAATAATTTTTTAACCCTAAGTTATTTAGAAGGTCTTTTTTGACTTTACTAGATTAGAAAACATTATTTCAGTTTTCCCTTCCCCTCTGCAAGAGCTAATGATCCTTTGAATGTTTTCTTCAGCAAGAGCTTTATTAAAAAAACACAAACAAGCAGGAAACCAACAGGAAAATGGAATTGATTTATTTTATTCTTCCTGAGCATGGAGGTAAATATGAGGTTTTTTTTGAAAATGCCTATTTTTAAACTGGAAACCATATGGATATTATTTCTGTGATGGAACACCTGAAGACTTATATTGTGTCACGCTGAACCAATTAGGTGTACAGCAAAAGGAAATTTCTTATCTTCACAAACTGTCTGCAAGTTGTACTTTTTCATTTCTGCATGCAACATTTTATGTTTCCAAGGTTTCACCTCAAAATTGGCATTAAACCTTTTTAAAACATTTAACCTGTTTAAACTTTTACTTGGCAGTTTAGCATAGTACCCAAAGTATTAAAAAACGCATATGTGCAATGTATGTTATTCTACCTTCAGATATATTGAGGGAATCATCTCAGTGACTGTTTTACAACATACATTTCCAGTTCCAATTCCAATTCATATGGTATATTTATGGCAATATAGAAGTGTAATTATCAAAGAACATTGCACCCTTATTTTCTCATTTCCACTATGATGGGGATAAGATGCTTGTGTTTTAATATACTGCAGGGATATTAGCAATGGAATCATTGAATGTTACTTTACCTTGACATTATCTACAGATATGACCACCTTCAGTAGAGTCCTGACCATGAAATCAGTCTGTGACACTAACTGCTGAATCATGATACCTCTTTCTGTTACTCACACTTTGATTAAATAACAGATGCATGTAACAGTAGACTGGTAAAGATTTGATTTTTTTGCCTTTTTTTTTTTTTCTGGAAAGCTCTACAGATTACTGCCATCAATTGCTTAGCAGGTAAGAATTTTAATCTAAATGATCATTGTTCAGAGCAGTGCAACAGAGTAAGAGATTCACATATTCCCCAGAAAAGTAGCTTCCCCCTCCACAAATTTTGTTCTATCCCTTTTCCTTCTTCTATGTCTGTTGCAGCTTTAATGATGATGTATACTTGCTGGAGAATTTCTTAGGTTTTTGTGGCAAATTAAACAGCTGGCTCTGTTGGCGTACATGAATATTGCCTTTAATGTTCTTTTGAAGAGGAAAAAGTATAATTTCTGGAAGTGAACATGCTGTACTAAAAAAAGCTAAACAAAATAGTTGAAGTAGCAGGCACATAGCAACTGTGATGCCTCACTTGCACGCTGTTATCCCTCTCAGGGAGCTGTTTGCAGCCTATAAAATAAACTGTAGCTGGATAAGCTTGAAATTAATACCAGGCGCTTGAGATGGGTAAGAAAATACTTAAAGAGGACTGCCTTGGCTTGTGTTTGAGGAATCCACTTTGAACTGATGGTAGTGTTCAGTAGGTAAAGTAATCCCCAGAAGCTGCAGTCTGATAATGTGCCTTGTCCAAGGAATGGCATTTTCCTCGGCATTTTCATATGTGTAACCCAGGTCTTAGGTAAGCCTTGCCCCAGTCACTTACAACTGTTAATGAAGAGCTAATTTTTTTAATTATCCACTCATGTCACAGGGCTGAATTTGGATCTGTGAGTTAAAGGAATGCCCTTACTGTATTCTCCCCATATATTTAGTTAATACTGCCATATCAAATTTCTCATGAAGTGGATAGGAATCTAGGTTTCTGTCTAGTCTGCCATATTCAGTGGAAAAGCAATTTAAATGATATTTTCCATGACAATCTTTCTCCAGGGGAAGGCTTATATGAGTGAAGAGAAATTATCATCCATTATGTACAATTTTGTACCACCCTCTTTAAAGTTCTGTAAAACTAATCCATGTCTTTAATTTACAGAATTGTCTTAAGATATCATATTCAAAAAGCATCCTTAGGATCCTTAAATAGTTTAAATTTGAAGGCAACAGCTAGTCTAAGGAATAATTTAGCATATTTTAACATCATTTGAAATGATTAAGTAAAAAGGATCCCAACTGCATCTAGTGAAAACATTTTGAGCTTTGGGCTAGCCTTCATAATTTGTAGAAAGAAGGCCAAAACCCCCCTAGCTGTGACAAGTAAAACAAATAATCTTCTTATAGCTACCTCACATGCATTATTAACAAAGTGCACATTCTAACTTGAGCCATAGTTCCTGCAAGCAATGAGAAGCAAACAATGGAGTTCTCTTGTATATGTATTCCTGAATATGATGCCAAAATAATTTATGGAATTCTAATTTGAGTCTAAAAAAAATCTTAATTATATTTAAAAGACATTGATATTGAAGCTGTATTTCAGATGTTTGATGTTCTTCAATTATCTAATTTATTTACAACATCTACATTATGGTCCTTGTTGAAGAAAACTGTATCCTAGATAAAAGTAATGTCAGGATGACTAGAATAAATTAATTGATTTATCATTCATGAAATGAAGCATCTAAATCAAGACAGAAGTGTGATCAATTTGCCACTTGATACTTTAATGTAATCCTAATTATTCTGAAACTAAATAAGTACATTCTTATCTAAACAAAAAATGGCTGCTGGAGTAGAGACATAATTATGATATTGTCGTTCGATGACAAGTGTATTCCTTGGTACTGTCTGACCAAAGGACTTGCAAAGGTCAGGAAATACATGCAATCAAGTCCTTTAGAGATGAAGTGTACAATATGATGGGAATTACTTTTCCACAGACTGTACCTTCTTGCACCTAATGGACCTGGCAATCAAAAATATTTAGATATTCAATTGCTCATTTTTGTTTTCAAATGAATAAACCCTCAAATTACAGAAAAGTTTTTGGTGGACTGTAGGAGCCAGCATGGTTATGGTGTTAGTGACAAGAAGTCATTTTACTGTTGTCATCTATTCTAAGATACTTATATGTTGCTCTACTGGGACTACTTGTATACTGGATTCTTAGATACCAAGAGAATTTCAAAAATATTTTGTCAAGCTGAAGATAGATAGAAACAAATAAACAGAAGACGCAAACAGAAAAATGTTGTGATTTAGAGAGTACTCTACAGTACCACAGTGTAGGAATAAGAAACTTGACAAAAATCAAAATTGGTACAGCATGTTTAAAAAAATATTAAAAAACTGGGGAAAGCTGAAATGATACAGAGGAAAGTAAATAGTTTTCAGTACTCCATTTTGAGACTCATAAGAAACTGGATGATAGGGAAGGTGGATACCACTTAATAATGGTAAAGATACTAAGCTTTGGTACAGAACCCTTAGAAAGCTAAGGCCTGTCTGAGAAATTAACTTAAAATATGCATCATAGACATTTATGTAAGAATAAGAAATCAGCACCAGGATTCTTCTGCCAAGGCAATGTTTATCTACACTACAATCTAAAAAGAATCAAGAGACAAAACCAGGAGGAACAACATTACACAGTCAGGTCAATCTCTCAGCAGCAATACTAGCATTTTAAAACTTAACAAAAACTTGAAGCCTGAAAGTAGACTGCAATGCAACACAAAGATGAGGGAGTTCCCATCAGGTTCAAGGTTCAAACTTCCTCAGTTGGCAAATCAAAAATATATTTTGACTTCTATAACTTCTAATATCAATCTCAGATCTTCTTGTGGACTAACTGAAGACAACGGTATAAAAACATCTTGGTTTTTTTTTGGTAAAATAAATTTGGTTTGGTTTGGTTTTTTATTTTTTTTTTTTTTTTTTTTTTTTTGTTTTGGTTTTTGGTCTTTGGTTGTTTGGGTTTTTTTGGGGGGTTTCAGGGGTTTTTTTTATTTCCTTAGAGCAACTGAATGCATTAAAATAAGGAAGACAGGTCGAATTATTGATCTCAAATTATTTGAATATGCAAATGCCTGGAGTTTGCAAGGAAATATTTCCTCTCTCTAGCTTTGGCTTTGAACTGGGCCTAAACTGGAGATGTCCTAAACTTCTGAAAAATAAAGACATTTATTCAGTCCCTTTTAAGCATTCTAGGCATCATTCTTTCTAAATTTATTCTTGACAGTTTAGAAACTTACATCGCTCCAAATCGTCTTGGCAAGCAAGAGACTACAGAAGGATAACTTCTTGCTGAAATCCTCTCTCTGCACCACAGGTTTCCTTCAGAATTCTGAGAGTGTTTGTGCACTTTGAAAAATCTGCTCATGTACATTTATTTCCACCATAAAAAGCTCTTCTTAATTGATATTTAGCTCCAATAATGGTATTTTTCAAAGATCATAGTGTGAGTAGAACATGATCATATTTTTCATTGCATTTACATAACTTCAATTTCAAACCTTCTGGCTTCCCTAATCCCTGAGCCATGGAAATTTCTAGGTGAAATTATTTCTTCCATGACCTAACTGATGAAATTGAAAACAATGGTTTTGCTGCAGCCTTTAGCTTGCTAAAATAAAGAACTTATGGTTCATTTGTTATGTTACTCCTAGAAACTTTATTTTCAGGCTAGATATCTGAAGCCGATCTCAGAAAAGCCAAACAGGAAGAATAACATTAGTGTGTTAACACTTTGAACTTGCGCCCAGAAGTAGTCAATGGCTTGAGGTGGGAAGGGATGTCTGGAAGAATTTTATTTATTCATTCATTCATTCATTCATTCATTCATTCATTTATTCCTACGAGTGGCAGTTTAGAAGCGTAGTGCTTTTTCCATAATCATCTTTTTGAAATTTTATTTGTGATTATCCTCTGTTCATCTTTTTTTTGAAAAATAATATCTTCCATAGTAGCAAAACCATATCTGATATTGGCATACTCTTCGTAACCATACATGAGTTCACATTACAATAAATTTTACAATACTTCATGCAATTTGAGATAAAAACTTGTGAAAACTTCTACTTCCCTCACTTGTATTTTGTGGAATAACTGGTAGGAAGTACAGGAATCGAACCGGGAAACCATGTCCTTAAATGAGGTCAGAGCAGGACTAAACTTGGGGAGCAGTAGGTTGGTTCCTGTCCAGTCCATCTATGGCTGCCTTACTATGACTGCTGAAGCTGCTGGGATCAATAAAGCCTTCTGGAGAAAAGGGATTTGTGAAGAAAAGTTGTTTTCCACAAAGAGATAAGATTCTTTACTGTGGGCCTGGTTAGAAAGTGAAACATTTGCCTTCATCTTCTTAGCTAAAGGCTTTACTGATTGTCTTCTAATGATTAGGCAAATGTACTCAATATTACCACTGAAACATCTAATAGAAGCCTTCTGCAATGCATGCATCTTCTACAAGGATTGAGTATGAAAGTTTTCCTCATCTTCAATAGACTGACTAGCAGTGAATCAGCTCAAAGGCACAGCCTTCTCTAGCAGATCTGGGGTTGAAAGAGTTGGTTTAAATTTCACCACTAGAGAAAAAATAACCTGAATATCGTATTCCAACTTTTCCTAGATTCTTCTCATAACTGAAGCATTTCAAGACCTCCAGCCCTTTGCTGTGGCAGCATTCACACCAACTTTACACAAGCAAACCTTTTGTTTTCAATTAAAAAAAAAATGTAGTGGATCCTCTAACAAAACTGAATTGAGGTTTTGTGACATTACATGTAACTACTATGACAAAGGAGATCTGTTAAGAGTAAAATTTGATTCAATTTCGCATTGCGGGAGGCTAAGAAATGGAACTAAATATAGAAGAGCTGTATGGAGGAGTGCTGCTGATAAAAGTGCAAGCTTTATAAGTCTCCAGATTGTGTCTAGAAAAGTTTAACCAGCTGAAGTCAACCAACTTGAGACTGTATTGAGGAGTCTATTTAGAAAGTAAAGAAGTTGAGAACTTGGAGTGATGTCTGGCTTTATAAGAATGTCAGAGACAACATTTTAAAGTTGGTTTGGCACCAAATTGTTAGTCAATGTATTGCAACAGCAATAAAACAGGTAACAAAAATTGAAAAATAAAAGCTCTATTCACATATCCTGCTTTCAGCATTAATACCTATGACAGTTTCATTGTGGGGTTGCCAAAAGAATTTTAGAGATAATCAGCCAGAAAGTCCTCCAGATAACACATTTGGAAATACACACTGTGAAAGTTTAGCTGCATGAAGCAAGACAAACATGTCTCAAGTTTTGTAGCATGTTCACAAATGCCAAAAGGAACAAAGGTCTAGGACTATGTTCTTACACATGAGAAAATATAAATGGACCTCTACTATTCTCCCAAGCAGGAGAAGCCTCTTTCCAGCAGGTAATTTTTCATTTTGCTCCTGAAAATGTCAGTACAGGGACTATGTTAAGCAACACAAAATGGCCCAGCAGCCTGCGCCTCTAAGAGCAGCTCTTTATAAGTAAAAATGAGAAGCACATATGGGAGAGAAGATCTTCCACACCTGGCAACACTTTTAAAGATAAACTAGATTCTGAGACATCTATAATTTTCAAATTTCCATTCAAGTTTATTGGTGAACTTATGTGTAGGAAGAATAAAACAAATCTTATGCCCTTACAAATGTGGCAGAATTGTTATGAGTTTTATATGGTAAAGAATGGTCCTAAATGCATTTAGAAAAATTCATATTAATCCCTGGTATGAGAACTGCAGGCAGGAAGAGGAGAGATAAATCAAAACCAGACCAAGTCATTTTAGCAAAAAGCATCGCTTGTCTGTTTGTCATTGGTCAAACTAATTGTGTCTATTGAATATCTATAAAATTTACATCTACAAAATAACAACTATTAGTGACCACCTTCTGCTGCTTTGAAACCCTAGCGTGCACAGTGGTGCCTTTAGAAAAACTCCCAAATATCTTACTGTTTTTTTCTTGCTAACCTCTTAAGTAGAGTCTTTAAACAGTTTCAGAGCAATGCAAACAGTAGTATATCAAAGGATTGGAGATGACTGTACTGCACATAAAACACAGCTTGGAACTGACAGAGAGAAAAATTGGAAACAGAGATTCTCTGAGGCAAATAATCTCAGCTCATGCTGTTTTCTACCCCTGCAGTTCTCATTTGGTAAGAAGCCAAACAAGCTAATCTAACAGATGTCTGTGTCACTGATTTAAAGTCAAAGGTAGGACACTTCCAATATCCATCTAATTCAAACAAGGAAGGTTTCTACTGATAGGCACAAAACAGCACTGTACCAATACCCTCCATCTGAATAGTAAGGTCAGTAGTTATTGTACTTACACAGGACTGACTTGTGTGGTTTTGAGTAACTGATTACTGCCGTAAGCAAAACATTCCTCTAACAGGGATAAACTACAGTTGAAATATTTTCTGTTCTACAAACCCAATAGAGACAATAAGAGAAAATTAATGTTGACTAGCCAGTGAGTTATCATTCAGCTAGGCATCTTTCAAAGGTCATTTAGGATGAAATGGTGTTCATGATTCAGAGATTCAAGTCTGTTACACAAGCGCATGCTAACTAAGTCTATCTCAGCTATGGTTATGAAAAGAAACCATACATATTTGTGTCATGCAGCAACAGTTTAAATAAGGCTGAGTGTCCAGACTTCGCAAAACCTTTCTCTGGTGGCTTTTTATTAAATAGCATAGTGCTTAAGAAAACCCTTTAGGATGTAAATCAGATATAACAACATGCCCTTGTGACTTCCGCAGCTTGAAATCACAGCTCTAAGAAAATTTTTCATGTTCATTTTGGAACACTAAGATTTAAAACTAAGGATGAAAATCTACATAAGAACACTATAGACATTTACTTTCTTGATTAAGGCACACAGGGAAGAAGAAAGATAACTTTGTCACAAAGAGAGAAGGAACATTTGATTTTCATATTAGAGTTAGGCATGGCCAAACTGGAATTCTGGTTAGAAAGCAAAATCACCACTTGCTTTCCTTTATTACTTCTCCCCTGGACACACTGGAAGTCTTGAATCCTTGGTATTTTATTTATTTTTCTTAACCTTATTTATTTAAGCTTTCCTTTTGATGCTGCATTTCTTTAAAGGAAGTTATAAAAGATATCCTGTTAGAGAGATGAATTTGTGCCCCTGTATAAACCTATACAGACAGCACACATACAGCTATCGTCATCGATCACACTAAATAACACGAAATCCTGAACTTATCTGCACCCAACAGTCCATTGGCATTCCAAATCTGTATATTTGGTAGTAAAGGAGGCAAAAGAGACTAGGCTCAGATTTGGGGTTATCTTAGCTGTCATACATATTAGTTACTGCTACAATCATCAAGTTGTGTGATACCTAGTTTTGTGGGAACATTAGTCTTGACAGAATTCACTGTAGAGATTGTTAATGAGAGCCCATTTGTGCCACATATATGGGGAATGAGGTGCCTAAAAAGGTTATCATGAAGGTCTGAACATTCATCTGTTTAACTAAGCAGCAGGAAATATGTGTCCCAGCCCAGTGGAACAGACAAACCTTAATGCATTAATGGAGGCTTTGGAACCTCTTTTTTTTTTGCTTGTTTTTGTTTGGTTTTGTTTGTTTGTTTGTTTTTGTTTGTTTTTTGTTTTTTGTTTTTTTCCTCCCAGTTTAGAGGGGAACAGAGTCAAGAACTCTCTCTTCTGCACTCACAGTTTCCAAACTTTCAAAATGTAAAGCAGTCACGAGTCATCCCAGCTCTGAGAAGATTTGAGCCCCTTTCTACCATGACAAGGACAAAATCTGCACCTCTTGCATTGCAATGATGGACACATTGACCAGGCACAGTAAGCACTTTCCCTTGCCTGTAGGAAGAAGACTTTTAGATGACCACTTTAGCATGGGTGCCTATCTCTTGTAGACGTATGTATCCATGCTTGAGATCAGGAGTTTCCAACATGAAGATGCAGCATAAGCAGGGGTTTAACAATCTAATTTTTGAATTCATGTGTCTTTGCACTTCCAGCAGTTTCATGGATCAAACTGTTGCTGCCTTAAACATGGTATTCCCTCTCAAATGCACAAACTAATACTTCTAGTTTATTTTGTTTCAAGGTATAATTATGTTATTTTACCATAAGTTTATTAGATTAAGTGGCGGTCACTACCAAATCTGAAAGAATAAACAGCCTTTATGCTATACAGTTCTTTATGCCATACCAATATATTCTTGCCCAGTAGGTATATTTGCATAGACATTATTTTCCTTGATTGTAAAGCCTAGAATTTCTGCAGGGTTTGTTGTTTTTGGTTTTGTTTGTTTGTTTGTTTGTTTTTTCTTCTTTTTCTTACAGCAGTGAAGATACTGGATATTAGTTAATACTGTCTGGAAACTGTAAAATTGTAAAGGTGCTTTTAATAGTGGAAAAGGAGGATGGTTGTCTGTTCAACAGTGAGCATCCTCATTTATTAAAAACCGCTGACTTCTATGGGCAACATAAAAAAATTCTGGCACTGTATATAGAACAGAGAAAGAGTGTATGACTAACTGAGGCATTGCATATCTCTAATGCTCTTCTCAATTTTTTTTCTTTATATAAACTTCAATTTGTTTATATGCTTTCTTTAATCTATGGCATATATAAAATCTAGGAAAAAAAGTAATTAAAAGAAAATAATCTTTAAGGAGTAAGAAAGAAAAAAGAAGACTTCATGAACTTTAATGATGTTTCTCCCTCAGATGCTGAACAACAAAATATTCTTGTATTCTTATATATTCACACAGCCTGAGGCAGTTCTAGTACAGATTTTTCTGTACTGTATGCTTTTCTACAAATTAGTAATTGAGTGTTGTTTCAGTGTACAAAGTCCAAGTAATATAACATTTTCTGTAAATGTCAGTAAAAAGTTATTCAATTTCAGCAGTTTGCAAGGTCTTTTATACACCATCTAGCCTAAAATGGTGTTGTTTTAAGAAACAAAGAGGAAAAGCAACAGAAAGCCTCCTGCTTGTTCTAAAATGGATGAAAGTTGCTTCGACGTGTACTTACATAGCAGTGTTGTCAAATATTAACAGCATGAAACCAGTTGCTGTTTGCTACAATGACACTAGTTACTGGGTATGAGACTAGGAGGAGCCATATGAGGTTGTAGTCACTTATTTAACTACTTCACTTGTCTAACTACATCACTTAACTATAGTTTAAGCTTTATGAGACTGATGAGAAGAGTAATTAGATGACCCAGGAATTTGTCTTCACCCCTTAAACAGACAATTAACCAAGCTTCCAGAAGAAACATAAGACATAAAAAGTGAATTACGTGAACTGAGAACAGACAAGGGAAAATAAAAAAGTCGTATCAACAGTATTAAAATAGAAGTAGAGTGGAGAGACAGTGTTTACAAGTATAGTTTATGTAGTTGTGCAATAGATATTTGCATAGAAAACACATGCAACTAAGTCTGGGGTATTAATTTCTTGGATAAAGATTTATCAGGTTTTTCATTCAGTCTGGAGCTGGGAGCAGGTGAGGAATTGAGCTTTTCAGAGCCAGGTGTTGTGATATATCTTCAGTAATTTTCTCATTGCTTACTATGACATTCCACTTTTCAAGACAAATTTAGTTGCAGGAATTATTAGTAATTCAGATACACTGGAGCCCACTCCCAAGCATGACAGATGCCTGGTTTCATAACTGGCCAGGGTACTGAAGGGTATTCTCCGCAGTCATACCTTGCACAGCAAATTTGTTATCCTATGGCCTGGTTTGTATGACAAGGAAGCCTCCATGTACCATCCAGATGGAACCATAGCAACTTTCAGCATATTTCTCCACTCTACAGTGATTTGCCCAGGACCTGGGCATTTTCACACATATTTTCCCAGCAGGAAAATTTAGTAGAGGCTTCAATATCTTTATATTGCTGAGAATAAAGCTGAAACGTAAATGAATGCTCCAGAAGAGGTGAATGTAGCTCCTGGACTCTAATAGCTGACATTAGAATCATAGAAGAGTTAGGGTTGTAAAGGACCTTAAGAACATCTACTTGCAACCCCCCTGCCATGGGCAGGGACACCTCACACTAAACCATGCCACACAAGGCTTTGTCCAAGCTGGACTTGAACACTGCCAGGGATGGAGCATTCACAGCTTCCTTGGGCAACCCATTCCACTGCCTCACCACCTGTACAGTAAAGAATTTCTTCCTCATATTCAATCCAAACTTCCCCTGTTTAAGTTTGAACCTGCTACCCCTTGTCCTGTCACTACAGTCCTTAATGAAGAGTCCCTCTCCAGCATCCTTATGGGACCTCTTCAGACACTAGAAGGCTGCTATGAGGTCTCTAGCAGGAGGCCTTCCTGGAGGCCTTCTCAACGCTGAACAGCTCCAACTTTCTTATCCTATCTTCATATCGGAGGTGATCCAGTCCCCTGATCATCCTTGTGGCCCTCCTCTGGACTTGTTCCAACAGTTCCGTGTCCTTTTTATGTTGAAGACACCAGAACTGCACACAATACTGCAAGTGAGGTCTCACAAGAGCAGAGAGGCAGAATCACTTCCCTCAACCTGCTGGTCGCACTCCTTTTGATGCAGCCCAGGATACGGTTGGCTTTCTGGGCTGTGAGCACATACTGATGGCTCATGTTTAGTTTCTGATTTATCAACTGAGTCTTTACCAAGGGTTTTGCACCCTTTCACTGAAAGAAAGGTGATTGCCTAAATATATAACCTGAATAAATTTTAGCCTCTATTTTTGGGTGTTGAATGTCTGCATTTTAAACAGATATCCATATTAGCACTGAGGATCAGCCCCTCTGAAATAAGTTACATTGCATCTGAAACCTGATTTCAGCAGGCATATACATAGCAGGTTTGAAATATACCATGTCAAACAGGGTGAATTCAGTATCTCTCTTGTTTAAGCATAGATGAGAGCTTAAAAATAGACTATGAGACAGAGGAACAAGAGGAGGATAGGTATGTGTGGATTGGGCTCCTTGGATCAGAGACCTGAAAGGATCTGTTATAGAATAGTGTGTTAAACGTGTTGCTCTTTGAGTTTGCACAAATACCTCTTGTCTGTCTTTTTACTTTTTTTTTTTTTTCCTGGAAAGACTAACACTTTGAAGCATAAGTGAAAGAGGATACTTTTCCTCACACAGGCAGACCAGAGATATCTTGCAAGGTGCTTGTCACTTGTTCCCTAGATGTGTTGTATAATTTTCTCACTACCTCTTCAGTTTGCATTTTTATTTCAAAATGCTTTAGAGGTTTACCTGCTTTTGCTAACTTACACATGAAGACTTGTGCTTTGTCACAGATTTCTGACAAATATTTTCTGTAAGTAGCACTTTTTACATCACTGTCCTCTATCTCATGAAATCTGAAACACACTTTTGTTTCTCTGTTGATCAATGTTTCATCTTGACAGACAGTTTTGATAGCTTAGATGAACAATATAGGATTGATGACATGCAAGCTTCAGCAGTCAGGTTTGTACTTGTTTTCACAGTACACTCATGGTAAAGAACTTGGCCTATTACTCAGTAGGAGAGTAAGAGTCTGTGGAGTCTAGGGAGTGCAATTAGCAGTTTTGGAGAGGTGGTAAGGCCGCTAACTGATTTCTGGAAAATTAAAAAGAATGTTGCTAAATGCATTGCTTCTGTTTTCTCTGAAACATCCTTCACAAATCAGTAATACAGTGATTTTCGGCTTGCTCTTTTTCACTTCTTATACTTATCTAAAGGCACTAAAGCTAATGTTTATGCCATTAAATTAAATTCCTTAAATATTTAAAGAGTGATATGCACATTTTTTCTAGTAATAAACCTATTCAAATAGTCAAGAAAGTATTACAATATCAGCCAAGCATTATTTGGTTTCTGTCTCTCCTAAGAGAGACTGTGAAAGTAAATGGAAGGAAAACACATTTCTGCCCTGCTGTTTAAATTAAGTGTTATCTTTAGCAGGTTAAATAAGTATTTAATGGTATATGTCATTTACTCTTATTATCCTTCTCTAGTGCATGTGTGAACCTTACATATTTATATCCTCTGCAGTGCTGTTTTTTGCTGGCCTTCAGGCTTACATTTGGGGTTCATCCCACAGTGGCATAAGATTAAAGAGAAAATTATAATTTTGAAACACCTAAATTTTTGATAACACCTAAAAAACTCTATTTGTATCTTAAGACCATTACACAGAACAAAGGTATTAATGAACTATGTGATCTCCTGCAACTGTGATCACCATACATATCTGAACTATTTAAGTGACAGTATGCAGTATAGAATCATACAATCATAGAATGATTAGGATTGGAAAGTACCTTAAGATCATCAGGTTCTAATCTCCTGCCATGGGCTGGGACACCTCACTCTAAGCAAATGTTGCCTAGGCTCTATCCAGCCTGACCTTGAATACCGGCAGGGATGAGGCAGCCAGAGTTTTCAAAGCCTGATGATACAGAGAGAAAACTGGCAAACAGTGCAGTATTCACTGAAATAAAGGAAGATGTTGCCATAACAAATTCTAAGTCCTAGAGCAACTTCATAACAAGAGCTATTGCTTCATTGACAGGGAAGAATGTTCAAAGAAGAGATTATTCTCTTCCATTTTTCCACTTGTATCAGGAGCTCTTGATCTTACGTGTAGGAAGTAGTAGAACCTAGCAAAAGCAGAAATACCAGACTGCAAAATGCAGACAAACAATAAGTTATTTGCACTTAAGAAACAGGAAAATATATGCAAGTGTGGACTACAAAAACATTCTTTTCATACTGTCCTTATTCTCATCTTTGTAACTCTGTCAGACTTTACAAATAAGATGAACCACCAAGTGACTTTTTCATAGAATCATAGGATGGCGTAGGTTGGAAGGGACCTTAGATATCACCTAATTCCAACTCCCTGCCATGGGCAGCGACACCTACCCTTAGACCAGGTTGCTCCAAGCCCCATCCAATCTGGCTTTGAATATTGCCAGGGTGTGGAAATCACAGCTTTTCTGATCAACCTGTGCCATGACCTCACCATCTTCACAGGAAGAACTTCTTCCCTATATCTAACTTGAAAATCCCCTGTTTCAGTTTAAACCAATTACTCCTTGTTCTATTGCTACAGTCCCTCATGAAGACTCCCTCTGTGGCATCCTTATAATGCCCTAAATAATATGGAACTAAGGAAGCATTTGTTTATAAAATTAAACTGCAAAACTACTGATAAACATGCTATACTACTATTTGAAAAGACTGCCTCTTTCATGGTTCTTTAAAAATTTGAGGCACTACAAAGAATGCTCCCTAATAAAAACCAAGAGCTGTTTTAATAGTTCTAATATGTCTTTAAATTACTGTTACAGACACTTACAGAGTCAAGACTTTGCATTCATAGCAACCATGAAAATTTGGTACAAACCAAAGTCAGATACAATTTCTGTAAGTGGAAATGCGATAATTTCCTAATTTATTCACCTACAGGTCAGTGGTTTAGTTTGAGAACCTGGATAGCCATCAAAAGGCTGAGTTAAATGTTTGGTGAAGTTGTAGCGAGACCAGGTAATTGGCCTGGTATATTGTTGTACAGAGTCAGTTCTAACAAAAATAAAGCTGACAATGAACTTGTGAATGACCTAGAATTTTTCTGCATTTAAACCTCTTTCTCATCTTGTCTCTCTTGACTCATGATATGAGAATACATTAAGGCAGAAGTAAAATGACATACTGGTCCCACAGCAGAAGGTTACATCTTTGTCCTTGCAGCTGTCCCTCAAGGGAGTATTTTCATTGAAGCTGCAGTATTCCTAAGTGGTGATTTAATTCATAGTTTTGAAGGACATAAAATACCATTATCCTTTAGTTTGACCTGTTAAACAGCGGCAGTGTTATAACTAGTAATTATTTTTTTGAACACTCCTAGTCTCCAGTTTAACATTTGTCCCCTTTTGAGTGTCTGCAGTTGGTTGCATGCAGACTGTGCAAGCCCTCTGTACCAGCACTGGTTTATCTGCTTGTTAACCTGGTATAGAGTGTGTGTAACTAAGTAGTTCAATATATTATCTGAGGGTCCTTACCACACTTATGTAGTTAAAAGGCTACTAATTGCATTTTTGTTAGCTGAGAACTTGGGCAGAGTGATAACTGCTTGCTATTGAGCTTATAAATATGCTTTCAGAACTTAATTTCATAAATTAGTACAACATTTTCAAAATTTAAGTCTTAAGATATCCCACCTAACAGGAAACAAATCCAGACAGTTCAGTATGCAAAATCTGAGTCAATCTCAGACCTAAACTGTCTTTCCTTTAGATATGATTGTGTTATAAGGAAGCTGCTCAAATGACTGCAATTAGAAGATTTCTGTAAGTGAACATAACTCTTTCTTAATACTTAATTCCACAGACATACGTGGATATGGAAACTTTCTATAAGTTTACCAATTGCTTTTCTCAGGCCCAGTCAGATTAGGAACCTGTGAAAAGAAATTATACTAAAACTGATAAGCCAAGATGATTCTGTCCACTGGAAAGGGAACCTTGTGTATTTTCATTTTACTGGGGGG
>JARCZZ010021296.1:0-19992 GCA_030323915.1 Brotogeris chrysoptera | reverse complement strand
CCCATGGCAGGGGGGTTGGAACTAGATGATCTTAAGGTCCTTTCCAACCCTGACTATTCTATGATTCCATGATTTTACTTACAGAGGCTGGCTGAGAGAGTGCACACAATATGTCAATTTGAGCCAGCTAAGAGAAAGAATTTGCCACGCCAAGGAATAAGGTTTCTTGCAATAATGATGAAATACTTTCATACACATGCCACAGTAAAACCATCAATGCCATACTACTCAATTGTCTTTTGTTAATGAAGAGTTTCAAGAAAAGAAAATAACATAAGGCTCATAAAACTAATAAAAACCAATTAATTCTCCTTTTGATAGTGTCATTAGGCTAGGTATTCCAAACTGGTTCAGATACTTATTGTAGGCAACTGTTACTTCTCGAACGAAAAGAATGAAACATCTGATTAAAATTTATCTAGTCCTACAGTTAAGCTGCTTCCTGAGGAAATTCCATATTATATAATAGCATAATCTTTTGCAGCCTACTTTCAAATAGGTCCACTAGCCTCCTAATTAAGAAACTACACACATTTAGTGTCTTCTGTAATTTCACTATGTGTATATACAAATGCACATCAACTGAATTCTGTGTAAGCCTCACTTCCCTTTATTAGAATCTGATCAACCAAAATACAGTAGCCAAGGGCTTTGGATTTATTAAATTCAACTCCACTGTAGGCTTTGCTGTCTATTCTATCAAAGTCTCAGCCATCAATTAAAACTGCCTGCATTCATTTTCACAGTCACACTGTGCAGCAGGGAAATGCCTAATATGACCACTGCTCAAAGAGAAATTAATGCCAAAACAGCATAAAGCTTTTTAAATCTCAGGCTTGCATGTTAATGGCTGAGCTCATCTTTCTGCTCTACTACCTACAAGTCTGGCAGCATGAAACAGATGGCATGCTTCATTCCCTGAAGACAACAATATAATAGCTGTTGAAAGTTTTTGCCCAAATGAACAGAATTAAAGTGAAAAACTTCAGAGGAAATTTTAATTGATCAGAAGTTTCATATAATTGCAAAAACTGAAGATGAACATTTCCTTTCTAATTTTTCACCTTTTGACATTTTCACCTTCTGAGCAAGACAGCAAAATATCAGAAACTTTGTCCTTCTTTAAAATCTAAGCTAAAATGATTTCATTTGTGCCAGACCTCTAAAGTGTCCTTGCTTTCCAACAGAACAATATACAGTTGTTTCATGGCTTTAGGTTGCAACTGCCTACATTTTCTAAAATTTATAAATGTAGAAATAATATCTCCCTTTTCTTTGCCCTATAAATCAGTAGCAAGCTCTTACTCAGCAAAATATTTCCTGCTGCATGAATTATTTTTCTGATTTATCAGGTACTTAGCTGTTGAATGCCTACTCTATCAGTTGCTGTACTTGCTAACTGAGGACTCTGTAAGGCTTCTTCTGCTCTGCTGTTGCAGCTCAGTGAGCTCCAGAACACTGTGATTACATGCCAGAATTGTACCAAATTTAAAATAGAATACCACACAGATGCATCAAGATCTGTTAGTCATTCTCTTAACACAGCTCTACCACGCCATTAAGAACTAAAGAAACAAATGTGAATTAACTTATTTTAGGAATCCTCTATTAACATGACAAAAAGGATGGTCCTGATATCAACCTCCTCTTACATGAGGAGATCTTTGATACTACAGTTTGCTTTTTATAAAGCATTATTAAATATTTCTTCATCTTCTGGGGAAAAAAGAAGCCCTAAACAAACCCTCATTTTAAACCATGTTATCTTGTAGCTTAAGTAAGCTTTCGGTAATATAACTCACCTATGAGCTGCTGGTATTGCATAGCCTGTGTCAAAAATTAATTTATTATTACCTGAAATAATTATTTTTAATATATGACACAATAAAGATTTTACCTGCCACTTCTCTGAAGTGCAAATATGATGCCTTTCTCCTGAAAAGGAAGCAGTTTCTTTCTCAGTCTTTCAGGTAGAAAGGACAGCTTAACATCAACATTTTCCGATTGAGAATCTTCAAGTTTTCCTGTGTCCTGCAACGTACTTGCCATGTTGAACCTAAAGGGAACAAAACCAAAAAAGATGTCTTACTTAAAAGACAGGCCTGTAGTGTGTTACAGAATGGAACAATAATGATCATCTTTAAATACTCCGTATCTACACAACTTTTCTCAAGTCTTGAGAATTCTCCCTAGAAAGCATAAACCAATGCATATTATGGAAGAGACCAGCACCTTAGTATCAACAAAATATTCTAACTATAGCAGTATGAAGAGATCTGCATGTATCACTTCTTCAGTGCTACGAAACAGTTATTTAAGAAAGTTCCCTGTTTATGGATGAAAGTTATTTGCCATTCAAATAGAGCTTACTTATAGACATTAAAATATAACTCTTTCTGGTAAATATTTTCTTACAGAAAAGTTACAGGAAAAAAAGGTTATTTAATCTTCTGATGATGGAAAAAAAGAATCCTCTAAAATTTTTAATCCTAAGAATCAAATTACAAAAAAAAAAAAAAGGGCAAAATACACTCAGTTTGGGGGAAGGAAAAAAAAGGAAAAGGAGAAAAAAGAAAAATAAAAAAAGAAGGCGTAAGGAACTATTATTCCCCTCAGAAAGAACCAATCTTAAACAACAGAATAATTAATCAATGAAAATTCTCATACCGTGCTTCAGACTAAAACCACGGATTCATCATTTTTGTCCAAGCAGACAGGGTCAGAGATGAAATATTAGCTTTTGTTCTCTTTTAACCTCAACAGACTTTAAACAAACAAATGGTTAAAAAGCTCAGTAGCAGTCTGTGCTAACTAAACATGAGGAAGGCACCAAATCTTTACATCAAAGCATTACCTAATTATTTTGGATTCATAGCCTGTGTGAAGAACAGGATTACCTTAATGATCATAGAAACAAACAATATCAACCAAAATAGCTTCTTGTATAAGTAACAGTAGATACAAGCAAACTTCTGAAGATATAAAGCCCTAGAAATACTATTGCACATGTATGAAAGCAAGACTCCTAACTGGAAAGACGTGAGTTCATGTATATACAGACAGTTCAGGACTTTTGTATAAACATGGTTTCAACCCTACTCTCAAAAAAATGTAACTCAAGGGTCAGAACACCTGATGTTCCTCACTGGATGAGTGGAAGTGATACACGCAGCAGTAAGAACTCCATGGCTGGAGAGAGGCTGCTGTTGTGCTTCCAATAGCATGGTCAAGGTAAAGAAAGCCCAATTTTCAAGTAAGTCTGGTACCATCAGAAAAAAGTCAGGATCTTTTCTCCCTAGAGTCATATCAGGTCACACGCTCAAGATCCTAACCTAAAAAGAGACAAGCCCAAGTGCTACTAAACCACCTCCTGATACAAACCACTGACTAGAACATAACCTGTCCAAAGATTAAAGATAGATACCCTCTCAATGGCAATGAAATAGCTGATTATAGGGAAAGAAAATCTGGATTATTCTTTGCAAGCCAGACCTTCTGCATCATCTAATTGTGATTGCACTACTGACTATGGCCTTTTTTTCCCCCTCCACTTTTCTAAGTGGAATCTCTCTCATATCTTTAAAAAAAAACCCAATATTCTGGCATCCTGGGCCTCTAGAACATTCAACATGAGATAAAAGTACTATTATCAGCATCAAGGCTCTCTGAAGCACGTTCATCACTGAATTTTGCTTTACAGAAGAAAAGCCTCTGGCTTCCTCTGTATGCCCAAGAGACGCATTGCAAAGAACAGAAAAGAAGTTAGAAAGCTCTGGTAAATAAGCACTTACTCTCTCAGTTGAGGAAAGAGAAATGTTTTAGCTCTAACTGTTGGGAAAGCAATGGTAATCACTTCAATAGTTTTATCACAGTATTTTCCACAGGGTACTCCTATTTCTTTAGAAGTTCATTAAAGAACTGCAAGACTGCTGGCAAAAACCAAACACTAAACATTTCTGCAGAGCCAATCTTAAACAAGTATGCTTGCAGGATTGGTGGACCTGACAAACCTTTTCAACACTCAGTTCTGCGATTCACTCCTAAAGAAAATTTCTGAATCACTCACTGTGATGATCTTCTGTGCTGTAAAAGCAACGAAAATGATACACTTCTGATCAGCTTGCTACATAGCGTGTTGTGAGTGACAATATGAGAATGAAATGCGCACATAATTAACTTTCTGTTGAACTAAATTATGACAAGATTCTTTCACTGAAACATTGAATAAACCCCATACAGTTTCAGAAGCATAAATCTGAATTAGAGGAGGCACATATGACTCATTGCACATAGCAATACTACCATACAAAATGCTTTTGCATCAGTTACTGGTAAGGTTCGAACCGACACTACAGACCTATCTTGAAAAGCATCAACACAGAATCCAGATATATAAAAGGTTTTGTTTATTTTTTTTCCCTAGGCGAAAAATTAATGGATGGTAAATAATTATAGAGTAGGTGAATAATTAAGGAAGCCTACACGCAGTGAACAGTAACTGTTATAAAACACATACAAGGAATAGTGTTAGCACAGCACAAGACAGCAGTATGAACTGTGCATTACTAAACCTTTGACACACTGCCTTCTGGCAAGGCAAAGGAGTGAGCATAACCACATTATCACAATATTGTCCTAATTATCAACTTTATGTTCCAGTCCTTTGCATTTACCTTATCAACACTATTATTTTCACTTGGGACTACAAGCTTTCAAAGATGGACTTTGCCATCTGCTGTGCACATATAATCTACCACACTTGTGGTTGACTCTATGGAATTCAGATGAAAAAATACCTCAGGGAAAATATCTGATGCCTGAGATATGACTGCCTGTGAACAAGCACTTCAGAATGAAATTTTAAGAACTTAGATAACTGAAAGGCACTTTTTTTAAAAAAAAACACAACACTTACATAGTTCTTCCCCAAACCTTTTAAGTCTACCTTAGTTATTGCAAACATGCACTTTATAATGATCATACAAAAAAATCACACACTGAAGATTAAAGAGCCCTGTCAAGATTCCTGAATAAAGAGCAGAGATAAAAATCCATACCCCGTCTGTCTTCATACCTGCAGCACCATGTTATGATATCCCAAGCTACAGAAGGCACTGTGAAAGCTATATTTACCTTATGAAAGATTTATTTTGGTTGTGTAGAAAACAAGAATGAACAACGATGAAACAATACAGAGAAAGAAATTCCACAGAATTGCTTTTTATTGATTTGCTAAGGTAATGATTACACTGAGAATTGATGCCTTGCTTGCGTATAATGACTTTGGTAGTGGTAATTTCTGTTCTAAGACAAATCAATTATTTACACTATTGTAGCAACAGCAATAAATAAAGCTAGCCTTTTTTTTAGAAAAATAAAAGGAGCAGCGTGGCAGAAAACAAGTTTGTGTCTGTTGGTTCACCCATTGCAGATTAGAAAACTCTTAAGAGAGAGAAGCTTCAGTGCACATTAGCTACAACTTTTAATTTGTTTCTGTGTCCTTAATATTTTATAAGATGCATGCCATCAATCTTCTCACATCTGAAGATCACAAGAAGCTCCAGAACATCAGTTTTCCCAGACAAAA
The DNA here is from genome assembly GCA_030323915.1 of Brotogeris chrysoptera. Taxonomy (NCBI): domain Eukaryota; kingdom Metazoa; phylum Chordata; class Aves; order Psittaciformes; family Psittacidae; genus Brotogeris; species Brotogeris chrysoptera. Next base: position 14,405 of record JARCZZ010021296.1, on the reverse strand, counting down.
CAGACCTAAAAGGTTTGGTGTGGAGACCTAACTTTTCATAGATAGGGCCCATTCAGCTACAGAAGTTGCATGAGTAAAACAATAAAAACTGTACAGGATTTTCTCAAGTTGTAAAGGAAATCAAGGATGAAATAGCTGAATTACTAAACCCACCAACTTTTAATCTAAAATTGCTACAGTATCTCAGGACTACCTAGTGGTCAATGACCCCAAATTTTAAAAGGAGGAACGAGGAAGATTCATGGATCTACACCACGACTCGCTTACTGGTCACAAAAATCAGTAAAAAATGAAGTGCAGAACTTGTGAACACAGGATAAATGCATCTATTTGGTGGGAATCAACACGTCTTTTGTAAAGGTGGGTCTTACCTTCAAAGTCTGCTTAAGTTTTTTTGAAGGGGATCTATAACAATGGACCTATAAACCTGTTGGTGCAGTCCAGTTCCCACGATTTTTCAAAATGAATGAAATTTAAACAGCTTTACAAACATATTTGTACAGTAATTATAATTTCCAGGAAGTTTTAATAAAGTCCTTCAATCTTTAATGAAAACTAAGCCATCATGTGAAAAAACTGCCCTGAAACTTCGTTTTAAATACAAGCAGATAGACTGCTCATACATATGAGAAACGTCATGAGCAATATTTCAAAGGAATCTGCTCCAACTTCTATTATGTTCAATGAATTCACAAATGATCTATTCACAAATAAGTAACCCCTGAGGGATAAGGACAATAAAAATACCCGTAAAATAAAATAAAAAATTTTAAAAAACAATCTGGAATTCTTTCTGTCACTGCTGACTATACTACTACTAAATACTATACTACATTTCACCACAGACGCTTCTCCTTCTGGAGGTCTGTACTGAGACCCGATTTGTTGAGGATAATACCCTAGATGATATGGTTTTTTATTGGAAGGTTGGGTACATGACCGACAAGAACTTCAAGGGGTATTTAAGTTCTGCAATAGCTGTTTGTCTGCGTAAGATGATCATACTATAAACCCACTATTCATTTTTACAGGACACTAAGTGTATCCTTTCAATGCAGCTCAGTAGCAGATGCCTGCAACATATGAGTATTTCCATTCAAGCCTTTGCTTCACCAATCACCAACTCTACGTTCAAAAAAACTTAATAGGGAATGTCAGACCCAAAGAAAATCATGGGTCTTTGGCTGACTGATCATTTTTCCACTGGAAAATAGTACGGTGCAATAAAAAAAAAAGACTGAAAAAAACTAACCAAGTTATTAGAATAGAGCATTTAAAAAAAATATTACAAGAAAAGCAATCAGAACAAAGGTCTCTAGCACTCAGCAGGTTTTCCACAAGCCAGTGCCTCGAGGAAAATAACCACCTTAACACCAGCCGCAGGGGAATTTATTTCGTTTTTAACGTACGTAATTCCCCGTACAGCGGTGCCCTGCAGTAGCAGGACTACCCGAGCCCACGCGGTGATAACCCGGCAGCAGCCAGGACCAGCAGGGCTAGCAGGGCTTTACGGCCCCAACAGGGTCTGAGAAAGACCAAACACCCCCCGAAACCTCGTCCCTTCCCAACACCCGCGTCCCACCCGGGGCACCCCCCCCCCTCCCCGGCCGCCGACTCCCCGCGCAGCCCCCTCAGCGCGTCACCATCCCACCGACTCCCGGCTCAGCCTCCACCCGTGAGGGGAGAACCAGGGCCGCCCTCAGCCTTCTCCCAGACCCCGCGCAGGAACGGGCTGGAGACGACCCTCCCCGCTCTCTGCTCCCCTGCGGGGCTGCTGACAGGCGGGGACCGCCAGGCCGGACCCGCTGCGTTCACTCACGGCTGCTACCGCCGCTGCCCCGCACCTTCGCGGGCTCCCAAGTTTAAACCGCCGCCGCGCGGAAATGACGCGCAACCTAAAGCGGGGAGCCCCAAACGCGGCGGTTGAGAGCCCCGGGGCCGTTTTCCGTGACTGTCCGTCCCCGTTCACCCGAGTTCAACGACACGTTCGTCCCGGCCGTGCCTCGTCCCGGTGCCGGGACGAGAGACGAACGGAGGCGGGAGCTGGAAGGGGCGGGACGCGGGAAGGAAGCGGCGCGGTTACCTAAGGGCGGAGGTCTCTGGGAGGGGAGGGTGTCAAGCGCGGGGGTAGCGTTAAGGGTTGGGCAGCGAGAGGGACCCGCAGGACGGTGACGCCGGCTCTAGAGCTCGGCGGGAAGAGCAGCTCACGGCTGGAACCGAGGCGAGGGGGGCCCGCAAAGAGGAAGGGTTCGCCCCCGAGGCGGGACTACCGCTCCCACCCTGCTCTGCGCTGGCCCCGCCGGGAGGACGGGTTCTCCGTGCGTCTGCTGGGAGATTACCGAACGGGGCTGGGGTGCTGCCGCTCCGGGTAGGCGGCCGGCCGGCCAGCAGGCGTACTCAGCACACTGCAGCCAAGGGAGGGCTGCGGCTGCTGCGGCTGCTGCCGTCGCCCCGGGAGCGGAGCCGCGGGAGCAGCCTCGCCGCCACTAAATCGTCGGCTGCCCACAGTGGGTGGGCTTTACAGTGCCGGTGTGCGCGCCAAGGCGGGTGCCCTTGTTGGTGGTCATGGCCGTCTATCAGCGCAGCGACGCCCTCCGATTGGCAGCAGTCTCCTGGGCGGGCTTGCGCCCGCGTAAACGCTGAAAAGCGCCGCTCGCCGGGAGAGTCGGGGGGTTGGTAATTGGTCCGTGCTGCCGTTAATCATTAGCGTTTGCCGCCGGTATTGGCGGCAGTGGCGCGGCGGGGCGGGCCTTTCTCCCCGCCGCGGCAGCAGGAGGAACCCCGGCGGCTGTCGGGGCTGGCGATGGGGTTAGGCGCCCCTCGTGCGTGAGCCCGCTGTCGCTGCGCCGGCCGCAGCCCGCCGGCCGCGCTGCCGCGGTAAGGAGCCCGCAGCTCCCAGGGGAAGGCCCTCCTTGAGGGGGGGGGGGAATGGCGGTGGTGGGGCCGCCCGCTCCGCTGAGGAGAGCGGTGGAGGGGAGGGGGGGGGGGCGGTCGGCCGCGCCCGCAGTGCGGAGAGCGGGGGGACAGCCGCTGAAGGAGGGCGGCCGCGCCGTCGGGGAGGGCGGGAGGGCCGCGCGTCGCGGCGGGCTGCACCTGCAGGCTGTGGGGACGGGTGGTCCCGGTCCGGAGGGGAAAGGCTGGCCTTGTTCTCCTTCCATAAAGCAGGCAGCGCCGGTCGCCGCTGGCGGAGTGGGGCACGGCGACCTGGAGCTGTCCTCCCCTGCTCTCCGCCGTGGGACTGCCGGTCGGCCCCGGGGCTGCGCCCTCGGCCTGCTGCAGCCCTGCGCCGGCCCGGCCTGGGGTTTGTCCCGGCCTCCAGGTCGGGGTTACTTGTTGGAGAATGCGGGTCCCTTCTCCGGGAGCCGGTTGGTGGTCCTCGGAGGCTCCGAGTCCTCCTCCGGTGGGCCGCGGGGGTGCCAAGTGTGGCGGGGCGGGTTTTTCGGGGTTAGCACCTCGGGTTGGCAGTGGTTCTTTGAGAGTGTGCTGGGCTCGTGGCTATCGTGGGCGCCTACTCAGACGTCCCTTTATGTTGTCTGGAGGGAAAAATGTTATCTACGTGTATTCGTGCCACCTATGATAGTGTTGGAAGAGGGTTATTGACTTACCATTTTTTTGGTTGCGTGTTGAGCAACTCTGTATGTGGATATATCTAGCAGACTGTAATCCAAAGTGTAAGTCGAATCCAGAGTAAACTGTGTCATAGCCAGGTTTTTGCAGTCTCCTAATAGCAGTTTTCAGCGCTGAAGATGAGCTTCACGTTATGAGATGGAATGAGACAGGAACAGAAGTGAGGCAGAGCCACTTCTTATGTTGAGTCTGAGATTATTCACAGTAAAGGGATTTGCAGGCATTCTAGTTTTCATATATAAGCCTGTAGTCGAACATACATGTTGGTGGATTTGTGTGATCTCTATAGAAAGCAGGATTAGGAAGGTGATGGAAAAAAAACCCCAGATGAATGATGGATACTTTGTTTAGGGTGCATTGTCAGATAATCTACAAAAGTGTGATGTTTCTGAGTGCTTTTTTATTTGTTTAATATTGATGCCCTTTTTCATTAGCTGTAAATTAGAGGGATCTGTATGTGCCTAATGCAGAATAGGGAATGTGTTGGAGTTTTTTTTTCTCTTGCAGAGTGCCACTAGCCTTTTTGCATTGAGGCATTACCAGTCTTCAGCAGGGTTACTTTCTCATTTCTTGTCTTCTATAAGGAGTATTATACTCGAGACTTGCTTTTTGGTTGAATACTAAGCAGAAGATGCGATCACAGGAATCTTGCAATGCAGTATTTCTTGTGAATGTTAGATTAGGAGTACCTATTTATTGTTGAAATGAAGGCAAGAAAAATGAAATTATTTTTCAAAAGGTTTTATTTGAACAATTTGCTATTCAAGAGAAGGAAATGTGTTTTCTTTGTCAGTCTTCCATTTGTTTGTTACAGATGCTAATATTGGCAGGCAGCTAATATTGTGTGTTTTACAGGAAATACTGTGATGTCAAGGGTTTGGGTATTTTCTAGAAAATCTGTAATTTACAGCTTGTACTTCTCAAAAAAAAACCAAAAACAAAAAATAAAAAAAAAGAAAAAGCCCCACTGGTAACGATAAAATAAAGACTTGTGTCCTTTAAATTGTGGAAGGCCAAAAATATAGTACTTGTAACCACACTACTCACAATTCCAGGGTCATTTTTTATATTACAAAACTTTAAATTGCTATCAAGATTAACTGCTAATTTTCTTAGGAGTGAAAACGGGCTTGCTTAAGTACTAATCATTTTAAGGGGTGTGTGTGCAGTGTACTGGGTTATGTTTGTTGGCACTTTTCAGACATTTGTTAAAGATATTAGAAGGGTAAATTACTCAGTATTTTGCAGTGGTTCTCTGATTAAACGTATGTGTGTATGTGTGGATGGAGGAATGAGGAAGGAAAACGTGAGGAGGCAGATAGTAGTTACATTCCTCTTTGTCTTAGGTATAATTCTTAAAGCCTATCAGTGAAACTGCTTCAGACTAACTTGATGTTCTAGGTGAAGTGTTTAAGGTATAGTTCTGCGTATGAAACACAAATACCATGGGTTTACGTTTTATTTAGTTGAAAGGTGCTGTCGGTTTGCTCCAGTTAATTGAAATTCATATATCTTTGTATCATCATTTCCCCACATATCTTTTTATCCCTGGAGTTACTTTGCCTAAGGAATGTAGTGCCACACATTAAATACAATGACACGTTTGAAGTTTCAAGGTACTTTTTTCTAGGCTTTTAGAAGCAGTTGATACAGTTACCTTTTTTTGGATTCTTTGGGGAAAATGGGACTTCCAACTGCATGTTCTTAAAGAGTGGATTGTCAGATAATGTTAATGGAGCAATATAAACTTTGAATTGGCTGCAGTGTGGTATACATCCAATTTTTAAAAACCTTTTAACGTGTATTGGCAGCATCGTTCAGTTTTGGTGAGCTAGACAACTCTGTGGTATATTTTTTACTACCCTAATAAAAATAGCAACAACTTTGGATGTCCTGATTAATGATAGCCACTCTGTCAAAGTGGATAGATTATGAAATTTGCCAGCATACTCTAATTCTTATTTTGTAGATATGGAGAGAGTTAAGTAATAGCTAGTACATTCAAACTACTATAATTCATGGGTGTGACATCTGAGGAGCTTTCATAGAAGTAGTGGAGTATTCTGTAATCCTGGCATGGCTAGGTTGGGAGGATTGCAGGAGTGTTGGGGTTTGGGAGCCCAGTTAAGCTTTTGGTTGCAGTTTTCCCGTGTACATTCTACCTAGTACTGGGTAGATAGGAATGGCCGTGAGGCTTTTGTGAAATGCTGCGTTCCAAACTGAGTCTTTTAGGAATGGAAAGATGAGTTGTTTGGCAATGCAAGACCTGAATGAGGCCATTCACACCCTACTCTTTAGGCAAGAAGAATCTATCTGAATGCCTTTATATGGTGCTTACTCTGGATGGTAGATTGCGTTTCTTTGTTGGCTTTTCTTTAAGGTGGTGGACCAATGTGGTGTGTAGCAATTGTAAGAGATCTTTGAAAGTGATATTGAAAAGCTGTTTTTTGGAGATGATAAATCAGCAACAGATCGTGATTAAATGTCATTGTGAAAATTGTTCTTCCAGCCTGCTTATAGTCTTATTTTGATTTCATAACTTTTTGAAGGAGTGCTTTAGAGGAAATAACATCTGAAACCAGGCTTATGGAAGCCCAGCAGCCTTAGTTACCAAAGAGCTTCCACTGCTATTCTTGTGCATAAGTTAGTCTCCTGCAATTTAATGTATGTGTTATGAGAATCCTGTCAGTGTGTCACTTCATGATGTGAACTCTTCTCCAATATATAGAATTATGTTTCCAAGAATTTTGGTTATTGTATATTTGTATGCAGGCTGAAGTTAACTGTAGATCTGAAGAGCATGGCTGTGGGATTCGTATTTAAGGGCTTCTTCTCTGTTCTTTGTCTTGGATCTCTAGAAGGGAATGGGGCATTCTTTTTCTGCAGCTACTAGCTTCTGCATAAACATTTATATGCTGTATTGTTTACCTGTCTTTTTTCACATGCTGCTAAATTTTTTTCTTTTATCTCTTTCGCAACATAGATTCTTGTTATTCTTTAATCTGTAACTCAAACATTTGTGTATAAAATGGAATTTTGTCTTTTGTTTAACACTCTCAACTCTTTCTTCTGCCCCATCCTCAATTTTATCTGTTAGCAAGTTTATACTGCCATTTGTGAAAGGTCTTTGTCTAAGCCTATGTATAGAATGGTCTGAAGGCTGAAGCTTGTCAGGACAAACTTCTTGAATATCATTAAAGCTATGGCTACATAGCATAGCATAGTTGCTCCTTCATTTGAAAGCATGGGTTTGGATAATTTCAGTTAGTGGGTCAAAAAATAACCTCTAAAAGGCATAACCGTCAGTGTCACTATTGGATTTGGTTTAGCTGACAGTTCTTAGCAAAGATCTGGCACAGAGTTTTGCATTATTCTAAAAAATGCTTTTTATGTTTGGTTAGCAGTTACTACCACAGTTGTTTTGAAGAAGCACATTCGCAGCCAAATGAGGTATAATAGCTTTCTGTTACTGTCCAACTAAACAGTGAAAGCAGGATATAAATAGATGTGCTTCTTGCAAATACCTGCCTTTGTGAAAGGGGCCATCATATTGAAATACCCTTAGCTTTTTGTTCATACCCTCTGATCTCTTAAATGAGCTGTTATTGTGAAGGGTTTCTGAACATTTCACTTTCAGCTGTGTAAGATGTAGGTCTCGTTCTGTCAAATCTAAACATGTATAGGGAGGCTCACAAGAGCAGTTTAGCTGGCAGATGGAGGAAATGGTGACTGGAAGTGAGATCAGTGACTTCTTTGGCACAGCTGAATCTAGAAAAGGCTGTTGGTGTGCAGCTGGTGAGTGAAGTTTGAACTAATTTGAGTGCTTCTGCCAACAGCAGATTGAGGAGTGTTCTCACAGTCCTTTTTGATGTCAGAGCTTTGGGCATAAGAACCTCCTGCTGGTGATGAGTAGCTAGGAGCCTTTGCATCATTGACCAGCATGGTGGATCCATAAGAAGATTTCCATCTGTTTCCATATTCTAAGTGAGCTCAGACGAATTTGGTACATTCTTATGTAGATACAGTAAGAGTTTTGAGGGGCATTGGAAAATTGCTGGCCATTATAACTTAGGCTTTTATCAAATGTTCAATTTCTGTGCTCAAGTGGTGCATTAGCAAAATTAGTATACCAGTTTGTGGGGAATTCTTGCCCATGTTATCAGACACACAGTGGGGTACTTACAGAAGGTATAGGTAAAAGCCTGTTACCTTTAAAGCACTGTAAATCCCTTTGTCTTTTGGATGAAGATCTACATTTCGGGTTCAATGTGCTCTGTAGGTATTTAAAGAGTAAAGCTTGCTGCCAGGATTAGATTATTTTTCTCTCTTTCTTTTATTATCTATTAAATCTATTTCCATAACCTTAAGCAAGAGCTGAACCCTTGCCAGTCTGAGTCTTCTCTTAAAAGTAGCTTGATTGGTTAGCAAAGCTACCTAGAACATCAGTACCTTGATTCCAAATAAAGCTTGGCTTGTCTTTTTGAGTTGATACATCCTTATCCTTCTTGCGCTTGAGAAGCCAGACTATTCCAAAATAATAACTGTTGCCTTATGGCTTTCCATGTGAAAAACAAGGGAAACTTAACTAATTTTCTTATCTTAATGGTCGTTGCTTATACGTCAGTGGAAGAAACCTTGGTAAAATGGATAATTGGATACTCGTAGTATCTGCTGATACTAGTTCTACTGTTAGAATTTGAAATAGCAAGTCTTTGCCTTTTACTTGCAGTGAAGATTACAAATGACTAGTCCCCTGGGTTAGGTGTTATGGTTTCTTTTTTGCTTTAAGCACATCAAAGTCATCTTTAATACATTTTCATTGCAAATAATCTCTAGAAAGAATTCTAGGCACGTGTTTTGTTGTACATTGCATTATTGTAATGGAAAATAAGCTACTCTTTCAAGGGTTTAAAGCTGTACCACAAGCCAGTACCAGTAGTGCTCTGAGGTGTCATCCTTGTGGTGTGGATTGGGAGGAGGAAGAAGGCATGCAAAGCTTAGGTGACTTTATGGAAGCTGCCACAGGAATACTAATGTCTTCTGGTTAGACTTGTGGTCTAGTAAATGGATATGAATCTTTCATACAAACTCTTGTGTTAACTTATAAAAATGTTATTATTTTCATCCTGATGCTTTGTGTGGTAATGCCACACAGGTCCTGTTCCCCTCTCTGTTGTCAAATAATGGCTCTGGAGAGGAGCACCTGGGTTTATGTGGATGTTCTTGTTACTGGGAGAAGCGACTGAGCCAGACTGGGCTTAGCTAGTAATGATTAAAATGCTGAAGAGCCTTCATCCAGTGTGTTAAGTAATACTATGTTTTAGCTAAGATTTCTGAGCTCTTAATGGTACCTTTAAACTAAATTCTTACAACAGTAATATGAACAGAAAAAATGACAATACTGGGCTAACCTAATAATTGCTATGTGTAATATTCCAATAGTTGGCTGTTCATCATTAGGTGTGGTGACATCCCGTTAGTTGCTATTTAATCTTGTCTTTACTGGCACTGGGAAGTTTGATTTGGAAAGCACGAATTGCTGCAGTCCTTATTAAGGCTTGTGTATCAAAGTAGTAGTGAAAACTTTCCCAGCTCAGAATACAATCAGGTTTTTATCTGGCCTTTTCTATTGAAATATTGGACAATGTTAGAGACTGGATTTATATGTCTTGTATTCCTCAGTCCATAGTAGTGGGAAGTCTTAAGATTATAATGTTCCATAAAGGTCAAGAAATTTAAATATGTAGGTATTCTCTCAGTATCTCCTTTTCTTGTCCTGTCTTCTAATACGCAATGAAATATGGGCTGTTTTTAAGCAGGAAACAGTTTAGCCTATTTTTAATATGTGGGATAATAGGGGGTGGGAGACTTTTGAAAGGAGTTTGCAGCTCTGATCAGACAATGTGTGAATTCAGGCATGTTTTAGATTAGTGGTGACAATTCTAAAGCCTGTTGCTTGACTGACATCAAAGCGATCTAATGGGGTTCTTAGTTGTCTGGCTAAGTATCTTGTCTCCCCATGCTGCTCTAGGAAGGCAGCAGTGTCTTCTGTAGATCTGTGTCATGTCATGTTTGCCCACACTAGCTGTCTGTATCCGGTCAGCTGACTAGCTTTTGATATGAGACAAGTAAGAAAGTCCTCATGCATTAAGTTAACAGGAATTTGGCTTTAATACTGCTCATAACTTGCTGCCTTTGGAACTCGCATGTTTGCAGTCTCAGTTGTTGTTTTCTGTCTCCGTATTTTCATGTCTGCGTGTGCTACAGTTAACATGGTTATAATGGCAGTGATTCTAAAACTTTTCAGCTATGTTTGAATTCAGACTGTCTATGTACTATATATATGTAGATTAAATGTAGGCATGACCACTATAAGGAAGATGGATTCTCTCACGTTTGATGTTATGGAAGTAAGATAGGCTTCCGTAGAAAATGTTGGAGGATATAAAATTTATTTTCAATATGAAGTTTTTAGAAATAAATTACAAGTAAGCAGACTTTGTCCGGTTTCTCTTAAGTTTAAGGAAAAATTCTTGCTAACCCTTGTGAGGCCAATGGAAAATAAAGTTGTATGAACAAAGAAATTTCAGTTGGTTCCCACTGACTCTAGGTCATCCAGGTACTTTGGTATCAAATAGAAGTAACTATCAGTAAAATAATGGAATGTTTGTGGACAAGTAGGTAACTTTATGCATTGTGCACTGCATGAATGTGCCTTAAGACTGAAAGGAGAGACTCTCATTTAGTCCAGTCACTTCTTATTACAGGAAATAATCCTTTCATACCTGTGTCAAACTTTGTCTTAATGCTAATTAAATTTCTTTCCTGCTGAATGTCAGTTGTAAATTCTGGTTCTGTGATGTCTGCTGACCTCCAGCCTGGCTGACTGTGGCAAACATACAGACACTGGGTTTTGTGGCAACATTTTCCTCTAGTTCACGTAGATCTCCTACCTACCTGTTGCCTGCTACAGCCGCATCTGCCGTCTAATAAAGACCTGTCCTGTTCAGTCTGTGTTTTGAATAAGCTAAATGTCTTTCAGTTTCTTCTTCACCTCTCTTGTTTTTAGAATGATGTGATGTTTTCTCCACAAGTGCAAATACCATCTTCCCTGTAAGATCTCACCAGGGCATTTATACTTCTGTAGCTTTTCTGAGAATAACTTGAATGGTAGGTGCATCTTAGTGCATTTACCTTTCTCAAGGCTACATTGCATTCTGAGTTGTGTCACAGAATTGATACTCGGCTTAGGTTGATTTAGTTATCTTCCGTCTTGGCTTCTGCTGGATGACTACTTTGTTAAAGAATTTCTGTATTTGTACAGAACTTGTACAGTTTTTGTACAACAGTCAGTACTGTTACCAGTATCCTTAAGATGATTTTTTTCCTTCTGCTGGTGGTACTCTGTGTTTGGATCCGAAGAAATTAGCATTATGTCTCATGTAGTAAGACTGAAATGAAACAAAGCTCCATTGCTAACCCATGTGCCCATTTTGCCCTCACTGCCTTACCTATTTGTCCACTCTGAATATACTCCTAGTAGTAATACCTTTTGTTGGTAAGCCTTTGTTGTGGTTTAAGCTCAGAAGGACGGTAACTCAGAACCATGCAGCCGTTCCCTCACTCCCCACTCTTTCTCCCCCCCAGCTCCGGGAGGGATGGGAAGGAGAATTGAAAGAATGTAACCTTCACGCGTTGAGATAGGAACAGTCCAGTAACTGAGATATAACACAAATCACTGCAGCTACCACCAATAATAATAATGATAAGGGAAATAACAAGGGAAGAGGATACAACGGCTCACCACCCACTGACCGATACCCAGCCTGACCGAGCAGTGATCTAGGCCTTCCCGGTAACTGCCCCCCGTTTATATAGTGGACATGACATGCTGTGGTATGGAATAACCTCTTTGGTCAGTTTGGGTCAGGTGCCCTGTCTCTGCTTCCTCCCGGCTTCCTCTCCTCCCTGGCAGAGCATGAGACTCAGAAAGTCCTTGGTCAGAGTAAACATCACTGAGCAGTAACTGAAAACATTGGTGTTATCAGTGCTGTTCCCAGGCTGAAAGTCAAAACCACAACACTGCACCAGCTACTGAGAAGGAGAAAATTGACTGCTACTGCTGAACCCAGGGCAGCCTTTTAATTACTAAAATAATTGTTATTTATCTTCATTGTTTCTACTTTATCAATTCCTAAGAAATACCACTCTATTAAACAGACCTGTTTGGAACAGTCTGTTACACGTTTTCCTGTAAACTCATTTTTCATTGACTTTGGTGCCTTTGGTTCATTCTTACCTTTCAAAGTTGTTCAAAAGCCAAACATACTGGGTTTTTTTCCCTTTTGTTTAGTTCTGTCCTTGACATTCTAACATCAAATGTATTTTGTACTGTTGCAGGATAATCTGCTCTTTGGGACTTCAGATCTTGTGAGAGTTTTTATAATTTTTTTGTATTTAGTGGGTATGCTGTCTTCAGCATTTACATTGTGAATTTTGGTTTTCCTTTGAATATACTCTTTCAAATTCGATATCAGATGGGCTATAGGAGTTTTTTTGTGTGTTCTTTTTTCTATTTATATGGATAATGAACATTTTGGGAGCAAGTTCTATCTCAGACTCATAACTTGTGCTTCTAACTTCTAGGGCTTACCTTTGGCTGTTAGTCTGTTTTGGCCTGTTGGGGTTTTTTTCTGTTTGTTTGAGGGGTTTTTTGTGGGTGGGTTATTTGTTTGCTTCCTCTGCATTTATTCATCTAGCTGTATTTGTGGTTACTCATTTTGAAGGGCTCTCCACCCTTCCCAGCCCTTTTTCCCTCTGCCTTGGGGAATCTGTAGTGAAGATAAGTTCCATAGGTATCTTGGGGAAGATTCTTTAAGTAATTTACACACTTAACATTGTCAAATACTACAAAAAAATTTGTCAGTATCTTCCATACCTGTTATTGTATCTGTGTATTTTATATCTGTATAAGGAAATTATATAACAAGAACAGCCTGATTATCCCCAAGTCCTGGATTTCTGTAGCATGAGGCTATATCGAAGTCCCTGTTATGGATTTGCTATAAAGCCTTTTGGACATGGAAATGTAGGCTTCTAATAGTTATTAATAGCTATTCTATTAATTATTAATAATCCTTTGCTTGAATATTCTCATTACACAAATAAGATTCTTAAGGATTGACATACTCAGCGGAAGAGCAGCTTTAAAGTCTGCAGTTTCTAAACCATCTCCTTTCCTCATCCCACGTTTGGTATCGCAGAGAGTGACTAGTGTTGGCTTGATCTGGTCACACTTCCTAAGTCTTTTAGGCAGTGCTAGGCTAGCAGCTGGACCCGATCCTAAAGGTCCTTTCCAACCTAAATGATTCTACAATTTACTACGTGCAATTGTTTCAGTTAAGTCGATTTTCAGTTTATGTGCATTAATTTCAGGACAAGTCCTAGAACAAGTTACACATTAAATTGTCTTGTCATCATGTCTGACAGCTGTACAGATCTGAAACTCCCCCAGACAGCTAGAACTAGTTTTTACACGGGGTGAACTTGAGTTTAATCTCACAACAGTAAGTTGACATACGGTCACATTCTACCAGCAAAGACTTCGATGTCAGCAAAGCTTCTTGAATTAGGTTATTACTAAACTAGTTTTACTGGGGAATCCACAATTCATGAGTGTTAGAGGAGATAGTCTAAAGTGCATAAGATTAAAGAAATCTGACTCTTGCAGCTAATCTTCCTGCACTGTTTATAAATGAGCTACTGTCCTCTGCAGTAGCTTCAGTTTAAACGGGTTTAAGATCCAGTGCTGAGCAGCTCCCTGCATTGCAGCTGAATCTTGCAAATTCCTTTGTTCAACTTTGTGGTCTAAGGGAGGTGAGGAGACAATTGCCTCTCTAATAGGAGGGCCTCACCAAACAGCTGTGTAAGCATGATATTATACCTCTAAACTGAAAATCCTGCTAACAAAGGGAGTAAAATCAGCATCTTGCTACTTCCTAATGAACACTTCTGAAAGCACATGTAAGAAGAACAGCAGTTTAATTGTCTGAACCCACGCAGAAGGGAGAGCCAATTCTGAAAAACAAAAAAACACAAAACACAAAACAATTTCTGCCACCTTGGTCCTCATATCTTGCAGTTACTTCATTTTCTTAAGCTGGAGGTTCAAATCAAGGAAGCAATGCTAACATTTATGGTACAATTACTGAAACGAGAGGTTACGTCTTAAGCTTACCATTGTACCACTCTTTAGAGGGGAGGAAGAAAAAAGTAAACTTAATGAAGATTTAGTTTTATAGCATGATGGATTTTTAAAGAAAGAGTATGAGCACAGGACAAATACTGCCAACAGTAACTATATTCTGGAAGGATCCAGACAAGAAACTAATACAATGCATTAGAACTTTGAGAATTTAAATGTTTTCTGGAAAATTAGAGAAGTTTAAAACCATGAGGGAAATGAAAAATAAGCACCACTGTACTCTTCAAAAATCTCAGATTTCATGACCAAGTCATTGCAAATTTGACAGAAGAAAAAAAAAACAACACACCCTCAAAATGCAAACACCAGATGCACCTTTCCCTACCTGAACACAAGCATACACACCCAAGTTTGGGGGCAGAAAGGTTCTGAAAGCTTAAACAAAAAAAAAAAAACAGGAAAGAAAATCTTGCTGAAAATCCAATTTTTCACGTGTTAATGGCATTTACTTCCAACCTTTGCCTAAAAGACTTAGGAAGTGTGACCAGATCAAGCCAACACTAGTCACTCTCTG